>BROF01005840.1:41868-57901 GCA_024346535.1 Eptatretus burgeri | reverse complement strand
GAGAGAGAGAGAGAGAGAGAGAGACAGACTTTGACTTTTGACTCAATGCGTAAGAGTCCTGAGGCTATGAGGCCATGTAATAGGACAGATAAATTTGTCTTTCATAGTTGTGCAAACATTTTTTTCCCCTTTTCTTTTATTACAGCATTTTGGCTAAATGCCAATGAATAGCAAGCCAATGGAAGCAGTACCTTCACTTTTGAATAAACCCATGTATGTCGAGTGCAGCCATAACCTGGCTTGCATGTATGTGGAATCGTACCTATCCCAGCAGGCTGGTTTCAACGAACAATTCAATAAGCTGCAAAATGTGGGTGCAGTTTTTTCACATTGTTTGATTTTAAAATTATCTCCTTGCACTTTGAAATGATGCAATATTAATCGTTAGTATTTTACTTGTCTGTCCCTGAATTTTTTTTTTTTTAATGGAAAGGTTCAACAGTCAAATTTATTATTTTGTGGACATGGTATAGCCCTTTTATTGTGCATACATGTAATGGATTTGTATACGACTCCGACAAGGTAGTAAAGGGATAAATAATTGCCTCGTGATTGTTGTGCATACACTGCTCAGAAGCATAATTTCTTGCCTCTGTGTGTGAGAAATGAGGGGTTCGGATGAATAGAGGGATGAATATAGCCCGTGCTCAGTCACTGTCTTCGAAGTGGGCGCTGCAAATGACGCTTGTGTCGCTGGGGCCTTTCCAGTTTCCCCTCGTCAGCTTCACTTTCGATGTCCATATTCTCCGACGATTATCATTTTTCGGGAATACATGAAGGCTTACACCGTCTTTGCTTGTATTGCTGCATCCTGCTACGATACATCTTGCAGGCATTTTCGAAAGTACGGCTAAAACTATTTAAAACTTTCACGAAACAATCACTGGAATTAAGACTATCACAGAGATTGCACTAACATGTGCAAAATGCATTTGTACGTACTTTATAAGGTGCGCGACATCTCGACTCTCGAGTCAATCCATCCTGTGCGAGTTACTGTATGTGATGTCACGCTGCCATTTGCTGAAGTCCGTTTTTTTTAAGGGGCGGGGCATAGCACGTTGTGAAAGGCTCCAGAAATGATCTAAATATTGCTCTAATTATCCCATTTTTTTATTTAAAAAAAATGGGTGATTTCTTCACTGGGAAGGTCAAGTTAATATATAAATAACAAGTTTATTTTGCATGTCAGAGGACCTTAAAACAATTCAAGATTATTAATATTTTGGTGAAAATAAAATTATACACGTAATCTGGCCACGGCGAGAGCCTTAAAAACAGTTAAAACATTGTAATCAGCATCAGGGTTTGCAAGAAGTTTAGCTTTCCTTGTTTTATAGATTGCTAATTTCCCTTCAGCTATTATAAAATTGAGGAGAGCAGATTCAACATGACTTTTGGAATTTAACGGTAATCCAAAAATAAAAGTACGTAAAGAAAATACAATTTTCATATGACAGCACAATTGTGATAAAAAGGTAAAAAGTGCGGTCAGACAGTCAGCCTCTTGTAGTGCACCGAGATGTGGCTCACTACAACATCAACAACTTTCTCGACGAGCCTATCTTCTACAATGCACTTTTTCCGAACTTTTTTGCACTGCAAAGTCAACATAGGCATGATATAAATCTTCAGAGGCCATACAAAAGGGGCACGAAACAGAATTTAAAACATTAAAATGATTTAATAAAACATTCGTAGGTAAAATCATATGTACAGTTCTCCAAGAGATATCACCAGTCCGTTTTACAATCTGTGGGACATACATGGCAGCCCATTGTGGGCACAGGGGGGACCCCGGAGAAAAAATCCCCTTCCATCAGGATCCAAAACTATCTTTGCACACATTAGGATGCCGTATGGTGACACAAAGGTGGTACAGGCACTTTTTAGCAACACCAGGAAGTGAAGAGGAAGACAGGATCACAGTTTCTGTTAATGCCACTGAAGTTATACGCAACTGCGGAAATAAGGGGGCATGGATTGCAGGGACAGCGTTTGTGGTATCAAAATGGAGTCCCAAACTTCTGGAGGTACGCAGAACCTCCTGGACAAGCTGGGAAACAGTTCTCAAAGAGCGCATACCAACGGTAGTCTCAATATGCTCGACTGAGTGCCATGTTTTGTTCTTGTTCCGCAGATCTCGTATGAGACTTATACCGGAGTTTATGAAGCATTGTATGTAAGCACATGATCGAGGAATGTTCGGAAAAAGTGCATTGCAGAAGATAGGCTCGTCGAGAAAGTTGTTGATGTTGTAGTGAGCCATATCTCGGTGCACTACAAGAGGCTGCCAGGCTTGCAACAGGTCTTGGTAAAACAAAGGCAATGGAGAGATGTCCACATGTTGCAAGTCCATGAGAAAAAGTTCCTGATTGAAGTTGAGCATGCCAGCCATTTTCAGCAAATGGTTAGCAGTGGGGTGCCATGGCAGTGATGCAGAAAAAAGAAAGCAGTGGACAGTGGCGACTCAAAAGGCCATCAGTCGGCTGAGAATGTCAACAAGACCATGACCACCATCTGCCAATGGAAGGTAAAGGACTTCAGGCTTGACCCAATGTTTGCCACCCAAGAAAAAAAATCAAGCAGATGTTTCTGGATTGTCAGCAGCAATGATTCAGGAGGGTGCAAGGCAATCATTTTGTGCCACAAGGAAGCCAACAGGTTATTGATCACGAGAGCACGACCTCTGTATGACAAGGGAAGTAATATTCCTCTCTACTTCTCGAGTCTATTATCAATTTTGCGAAATGTATTTAACCAGTTCTGAGCCATAAAAGCAGGGGTGCCAATGTATACACCGAGATAGCGGATGCCTTCCTTCTCCCTCTGTAAGTTTCTGGGAAGATGAGGCAAACCAACAGCCAGAGTATGGCCAATCCACAGACCTTTACATTTGCTCCAATTTATTGTATTTGTGCAAGCCGAAGAGAACTTTTCCAAGTCATTTAATAACATGGTGAAATCATCACTATTATGCACCACGACACACACATCATCAGTATATGCTGACGTAACAATTGGCCTTTTCGTTGGCATCACAGGAAAGCCTGGTAGACTAGCACGAAGGCGAATTTGGAGGGGTTCAATACAGAGGGAGTAGAGAATGTCCGATAACGGACACCCTTGACGAACTCCTCTTCCAATGGTGCACACAAGCTATTATTAACTTTAACAAGCTATTATCTATCTATAATTCCAGCAATCTCTGTGTGTGTGTCTGTCTGTCTGTCTGCGACCGCCGTTTCTCGATGACCGCTGGTCCGATCAGATTGAAACTTGCCAGGAATATTGCCGGGGACCCGCGGATGTGCCTTTGAGGTTTGATATCGATCGGACGAGCGGTTCCCAAGTTACGGCCATTTATCTGTCGACCAATGACAAGACACGGTGCTATGACGTCACAAATGAAGTCACAATTAATGTTTATTTATTTATTCTTTTTTTTTGCACGATCGACGGTCCGATCTGATTGAAACTTGCCAGTAATATTGCCGGGCCCTCGCGGATGTGCCTTTTCAAGGTTTGATATTAATCGGACGAGCGGTTCCCAAGTTACGGCCATTTATCTGTCGACCAATGACAGGACACGATACTATGACGTCACAATTAATGTTTATTTATTTATTTTTTATTATTTCTTTTGCACGATTGAAACTTGCCAGGAATATTGCTGGGGACCCACGGATGTGCCTTTTCGAGGTTTGAGAGAGAGAGAGGCTGCACATACTGACACTCATCTACGGGCACGCACCTACGGGCCCGTACGAGTTAACTTTAATGATGCTAAAAACATGATTATACAACAATGAGACATGAGATATAAAAGTTGCCCCAAAACCAAACTGTTGTAAGGTGTAAAATACCTATTCATGGCTAATCGAATCGAAAGCTTTCTCTTGGTCAAGTAAAATCAAGCCAGCATTCTGCTTTTGAAGAGCACAGACATCCCACAAGTCCCGAATGAAAAAAATATTATCATGAATAGACCAGTTTGGTATACAAAAAGATTGAACAAAATGAATTAAAAAGCTAAGAAAAGGCTTCACACGATTTACAAGGGCCTTGGAAAAGATTTTGTATCGTAATCCACACAAAGCAGAGAAATAGGCATCCAATTCTGCAAGGTCTGGAGATCTCCTTTCTGAGGGATAAGGCACACGACTGCACGGCGACAACTTAAAGGTAACAAACCATCTTGTAAACTAAACTTAAAAACATCAAAAACTGTTGGTCCAAGCAAATCCCAAAATGTTTTATAAAATTCAACAGGTAAACCATCAAAGCCAGGTGCTTTATGATCATGAAGGTCATTAAGAGCTATAAAAAGTTCATCAACAGTAAAATCTTGTTCTAAAGAGTTGTTGTGAGTCTTCCAATTGTGGTAGATTTTGGGTAAAATCAGACATTGCTCGTTCATTACTTTTCTTTGTGGTAAAAAATCCCGAATAAAACACTTCAACTGAGCATTGTCTTCGATAATTTGTCCATCACTTGAATGTAAGCTTAACAGTGAACGATTAGACTTTGTAGTTTTTTTTCAAAGTTAAAAAAGTCTATACAGTAAGTTTCTGAAGTCGACAGACCTTTAACTCGAAGTCGGGTTTGCACTCCGAGAGCATCTTCTCAAATTAAACAATTCAATAGGGCTTGTATCTCATAAAGCCGCTGGCATCGTACATCCTTATCAATATTAATCGTGCTATCTTGTAAAAAGAGGATTTCTTTCCTTAAAATACTTATCCTTGCTTGCTTATCGTTATTGAAGTTATTCCGATATTGCTGATAGAAGACTCAGATTTGTGCTTTTATCTAATCCCACCATTGACAAAGATTTGTGAAATCGTTCCGTGATTCTAGAATTCGAAGCCAAAATTTTTAAAAAAGATTATTTAAAAAAGGAATCATTTAAAACAGAGGTGTTAAAAAGACCAATGAGAAGTATTCCTCTGACGACTAGGAAAAGAAAGATGCATTTTAATTAAAAAATGACCAGAAAAGCCAGAGGGAGTGATGTCAGTAAAACTTACACAATTTAAAAAAGAGAGACTGATGTAAAATTTATCAAGCCTTGCAAGTGACATGTTATTTAACAAGCAACGACACCAAGTAAATTGTTGGACGTTCCCATGCTGTAATCGCCAAGATCGTGTTGTAACAAAGGAGTGGACAAAAGCCGAGCACTAGCTGGGTGAGGTTCAGGGCTGTTCCGATCTCTGACAGGGTCTAATGTACAATTAAAATCACCACCTAAACACAATAGGGTATCGGGGGTGAGATGATTAAGAAAAGTGAAGGAATCAGTGAAGAAAGCTGTCCTGAATGTGCTGTCACTTGGGGCATAAACATTGACAATTAAAATCCGCTGGCAGTTATATATAAAATCAATTACAGCTAAATGTCCAGGAACAATTTCTTTAAAAACAAGAGAGGAGATGGGAAGACGTGCAGAGATATAAAAAGCAATACCGGCACTCACGGAGACTGAGTTACTAAAAGAAAAAATCAAGTGCCTTTCAACTTCAGCCTCCAGTCTACCATGCAACTTGCAGTTGCCCAAGTTTCTTGTAAAAGAAGAATATCCACCTTCACATTATTAATTAGCTGCATCGTTTGGACTTTACGTAAAGGATTACGTCCTCCGTTTATATTTAAACTTGCTATGATCATAATCAAGACGTTTTTATGAAATCAAGTACTTTCTTGCTTTAATAATATATTTTTTCAGTCTTTTACAAGAAGCGCTGGAAATGGCAGCAGCTTCCGGGTTTTTAACAATTATTTGTGCTTTCTGGACAAAGACACGCAAGTTGGGGAAAAAATAATTTAGATCTACTCGCTTTTTTCGAGTAGTTTTTGTAAAAAAAATCTGAGATATCGGAAATAGAGATTAAAGTATCATCGAGACTATTACCTGGGGGGAGCTTCTCGCCAAAAGCACTCGACGTCAGAGAGGAGCAACCGTCTGAATCATAGTCCTCAATTTCCTCAGGGCCTTCAGCCATTTGCTCAATCTTCATGGTTAATTCAGGAGGAGGGACTAAAGATGCAAGAGGAACACTCTCAGTGGTTACATCCTTGGGGGTGTCATTAACGAGAGTGATGGCAATGTCGCTAAATTTAACAGGAGCACGACAAGGCTGAGATGACTCGGAGAGTATGGAGGGGGTATGTCCAGTCTGGGGGGGACTGGTAGTAATAGTTGGAGGTTGCAAACCAGGGAGGGGAGGGGGAGGAGGAGGGGGGGAGGAGCAAGGAAGAAAGAAGATGCCAGAGGGGCAAGGGGAGGGAAGGGGGGAAAGAAAAGCAAAGGGGTGAAGGAGGGGGAGGAAGGGAAGAAAGAGGTGGAGGGGGGAGGGTAACATTCACGTCGTGAGATAACATTTTAGAGGTACCACGTGATTCAGACGAGGATTAAACTGGTGAAACCGAAGCACATGGGGTCTGTGTTGCAGGCAAATCCCCACAACCACCTGTGCGAAGCAGCGAGGATTTCCGATCCGGACTCAGCGGTGCTTTGAGAAGGGGAAAGAGATCTTTTTGTACTTTTATTAATCGGAGCAGGAGCAGGTGCTTCATGGGAAGCTTCTGTTTCTGTAATGGGAGCATTATCTGGGACGGGGAGTTGTTGGGAGGAGGAGCCTTCATTACCAGTTTTATTCGGCATGTCTTTGGGGCACGATCTTTTAACATGGCTGAATTCACCACAACTATAACACACAAGGGGTTCTGTGTTCGCATATCCCATACAAGTCTGTCCCTCGATTTTAAAGGAAAGGATCGCCTGAAACCCTGAAACACCTGACGGTAAAATCATATAAACAATCCGACGAGACGACATAATGTTAAAAATTATCATTCCAACTACGGAACGGAATCATTGTTAATGGGGATACAACCGTACCGTATCGTTTTAACTGGGATACAATCTGATCACATTTTTTTAAAAGGTGGTAAATTTGAAATCACAACTTTTTTTGCAGGAGTATCCAGAGGGGAAGACGGAACATAAATATCGGGATCAAAGAAAAGTCCGCACTCGACGACCTGAGCAACCATCGGCACTTGAGAAAGGAAAACAACAATCTTTTTGTTCATTCGGGAAACCGCCTTAACATTCTCAATCCCGATAATCTCACCTACACCAACAATTAACTCGATCTCCGACGGAGGAATACAAACAACGCCATGTTTCCTGGTTAGCGCTTCAATGGAAGCGTATCGCGAACTTTCACCCGCCATGACTCTTAAATGGCCGGATGTACAAAAATAAATTGGCGAACACCGTTCAAACTTCAACGGGTCGCGACAACAATAATTTCAACGAAAGGAAAAGGAATAAAGAATACAAAATAAGTAAGTAAATAAATAAATGCGACAAACTAATACAGCACAACAGTAGATCGGCACGGCCACCGCCCAAAGCACAAACAACGTACCGAATACCGCCGTAAATGCTCTTCTCTCCCTCCCTCAAACTCGGGAAAAGGGGGCACAATAGGAGGGGTGGGGGGGGAGAAGAAAATGCTGCACAGCTGGGTGAGGGAGAGAAGATAGCACAAGGGACAACACAGAGTTAACACACGCACCAACACGCCGCCATGACACGTACACACAGAGCGACTGGCCACCAGGGGGGGGGGAGAGAGAGAGAGAGAGAGAGAGAGAGAGAGAGAGAGAGAGAGAGAGACAGACAGACAGACAGACACAGAGACAGACAGACACAGACAGAGACAGACACAGACAGAGACAGACACAGAGAAAGACACAGAGAAAGACACAGAGACACTTGACAGAGAGTAAAGACAGAGGGAAGGACAGGACACAAAATAAGGAGACCCTTGTTGAGTGAGAGAAAGATGGCATCCCCACCCCACCCATTCGGCGGAAACCACATGGGCCTGACGAACCTCATCCTTGCTTTGTAACGTGTGTGGGTGTGTGTGTGTGTGTGTGCGTGTGCGTGTGTTCGCTGGGCCCCCACAGTATGTCCCGTACTCCACGGCACTGGACAATGCGCCAAACTCCCCTGCTGTCTCACTTGGATTCCAACAGTTCTTTAAAGCTGCACACACTGCTCGCGCCGTATCAGTCGCGGACCTTGCCCGAACTCCAACTCCGGGTCTGTGCTTCCACTCTGAGCGCGATATTAATCACCGAATCCCGTTCCTGGGCTCCCTGCAGGCTGACTACACCCTTTGGCTATAATTATCTTGCAACCATGCGTTGGTTGGCTCTCCCCGAAAACCAACTTGTACTGCACCAATACCATGGTGTAAGATGGTTCCTTCCTTCAGCACACAGTTGTCATGGAATGTCCGAGTCACGCTCTGCTGGGATCCACTCGGCTTTCTGTTGGGTGACTGCCAGCAGTTCATCACAAGAAAACACGAATGTGTTTGACAGAAAACAAAGGAATAATTTAAGGGGTCAATAAAGGGGAGGGGAGGAGAATGGGAGTGCAAACACATACAGAGTGGAAGGAAATCACAATTATCAGCTCCGAATACATTCTTCGACATGTGACAAATAATTTTTACACAGATACTGCACTCTCATGCTAAACATGTAATAATGGCATAACTTGTCTGTAGTACATCAATTTAGCCCCTATCATGTCCCCACAACCCTGCACTGTGGTTGTGAAAAAAATAAATAATCACTGACCTTGCTAAGGTTGTGCTCGTGGATAGCATGCCGTCTTCGCATTTCTTCTTCCTCATCCTCTTCTGTGTCATCCTCCGCAGTACGAGCACCACGTCGTCGGCGCCATTCTACCACAGGAGATGATTGTCAAAAACAAGCATTTCAAACTCAACCCAAAAGATGCAACTTTGGTTTGAAATATTTTCCATCTGGTAAATCTTTTCTCACTCACCTTCAGACACTGCTTAATCACATAAGCTCACTGGACTAAAGTGCAAGTGAGCTAAAAATGAGGCGTGTAGATTTTACATTGAAATAAATAAACAAATAAATAAATAAATATGGAGGTGATGGAGATGATAAAGAGCAAAGAGTGGAGCGAACACGATAACCTGCGAGGTGGTGTTGAGTTTAGTAGGATTCATGGGGTAGAAAAGATTGTGGGTATGGCTGAGGAATGAGATGCCATGGTGGTGCACGGCTTGCTTTAAGTTTGCTTGAGGTGACAGTCCCATCAATAAAATGTCATGCCTGTGTTTCCTTGGCCAGAAGAGGTGGGAACATTGGCAATGATTTTCTCAAAGCTCACCAACTGCAGCAAGAGAGGGAGGGCATGGCCAATAGTCCATCTCAATCTTGGCAGGCTGCCCGGGATCCGGAGGGTGGGCAGCAGGGAATTTGGCCGACTGGATCACTTCCTCTCCAACCAGGTGGTCCGGGCCACACACCATGGATGATTCTGAAGTGGCAACAAGATGAGTTTTAAATAAGGGAACATCAGTGTGTTGTCACTTTCAAATTGCAATTTAGGGTTGGCGTTTTGAACATGGAACTTGAACTCCAATATGATAAGTCATTTGTGATGTTCTTGAGTTTGAAGTGACATTTTGAGCAAGGACAAAGTCAAGTTAACACTAGATTTAGATGAAGTTCAAGGCTTTACCACTAATCCATAAAAAAGATGACAACTGTGTTCAACATATGTCCTTTACAATCATCCCAATGTTCTCAATCCAAATGGGAATCTGAAAATCTACAAGTACCTCGTTCATACCTAAAATCAGCACCAATTCAAGGGGCTCCTCCCTCACCCCATACCCCGTGCAGTACCCACTCTGGAGTGTTTACACCGAGCAAGTGCCACATGGGATGGAAGAGTGTGGGGGGTGAGTGGGGGGGGGGGGGGCGAGTGTTGATATAATTATTGCATGAGGGACAATGCATGTTGATATAATTATATGTTCACTCGGATGTCAAATGTTAAACAATGACTCTTTAGGGGTGAAGAGGCTGAATGATATATGAAAACAGCTTGCAAGAAATGATTTTGAGAAGAACTTTCATAAAATAAACATCAAACTTTCATAAAATCATAAATAATATTGAATTCGGAAAGACTGAAAATTATAAGGAATCAACAAAATGATATGAAGCTCAGGAGGTGGTCAGACAAGACCATTAAAAGAAGTTCATCATTTTATCTCTGCTCAACAAAAATACTTAAACCGAGAACCAAGTTCCAAGTTATTCTTTGTGAATATACTCGATGAAAATGAATGTTATAAGCAAATTAAGTTATTCACTAAAGTATAACAAGGACAAATATTCGTTGTTTTGCTCTGAGTATAATGAAAATATGAAAGGACTGTGATTATGTTGGGGGAGGAGAAGTGCTTTTAATCAGTAAGTCTCCATTTTTCATTTGCTTGTATGGGAGGAAAGGGGATATAGTGGGGAAACTTGGCATGACAATTGTGCATTTTGAGGAAAGCACCAAATTTGGCACACTAGTAGCCAATCATATTATGAACAGATTTGGATATTGGGCAATCTCAAATTCAGCCGCTGATGGCTGTGGCAGCCATTTTCCACTGCCATCAAAAACTTTGAAATGGCCCAATATCCAAATCTGTTCATAATATGAGTGGCTACTAGTGTGCCAAATTTGGTACTTTCCTCACAAAATGCACAATTGTTATGCTATATTTAGCTAAGTTGCCCCACTAATAGGGGGGGGGAGGAAGTGAGTCTCCAATTTTGAGTTTTTGGGGCTTGGGTCAGATAGTTTTTCCCTTTTTCCCATTCATTTGAATGGGCGTCCCAGAAGCAACATTTATTATCGACTGATACTGCTCTCGCACGTTCTTGCCATGTGGTGATCATAACTACCAAGTTTGGTGAATTTCTGCACAACCTTTAAGGAGGAGGTAGCACAACAGACGGAAGGACGGACAGACAGATGTAGCTGATTACAATCCCCATATTTTTTTTGTTTTATTTTCGGTGTTGGTATAATTACACCAACACACATCTACTCATGTGCAACTCCCTCTTACATCGACATCTTCGTACAATTGTTACAAATTCCACACAGTCAGCTATGACAAAAATGTCAAAAGATGTCGTGATGGTGATTGGTGAAAGGGTGGTGTCGCTCCTACTTTGTTTGGATGTTTTTGGGGGATTCCATCCTGACATGTTTTTCAGTTTGTAAAAATGTTTCTTCCTGACTTGCATACTTACAAATGATGTCGATGTGGGATTCAATATCACAGTTCATTGTTATAGTACGAGACAAAGGACGAAGTATTTGATCATACAAGGCAAATGATTATGTCACAGTTCTACACTGAGTGTTGCCCTGTAGGTTGTATAATGTATCAGATTGTCACCAATGGAAATAAAAGTATTTAAACTGCTGGAATATTTGGAAGGGGTTGGAAATTTGAGGGGGGGGGGGTGAGAGATGAGGTTTCTGTAATTGATTGAATGATTATTAACCCTTTGAACGCTGAGCTCCTTGGACTTTTGGCTCCCCCACCCTGGGTTCCCTGGAGAAAATTCTGGCCGCTCGGGTATATGGTGATTTGATTAGCAGCTGGTAAACCAGCCGCTACGGTATATAGAGGTTTGAATACCGGCTGGTAAACCGGCCGCTCCGGTCTATGGAGATTTGAATAGCGGCCGGTAAACTGTCCGCGAGGGTACATGTAGGTTTGAATAGCAACTGGTATACTGTCCACTCGGGTGTATGTAGGCTTGAATGGCGGCTGGTAAACTGGCCGCTCGGATATATGGTGGTTTCAATAGCAGCTGGTAAATCAGCCACTCGGGTTAAAAGGGTTGAGGGAAAACAGAATTCTCACTTTGTAAAATCTCAGTCTGGCACCGAGTGTCTATACCAGTGGTCGGCAACCCAAATAACAGGAGCCATTTTTTCAAATTTGGTCAGAAGCGCGATATCCAGAGAGCCGCAATGCACATAAACCCTATTTCAATAACTGAATAACAGAACAAAGACACAAATATTGATTTTTAATGCAATACATGTTTATTGAGCTGGTATCAATGAAAGGGGCCATGAAATTTTCTTCAGTACATTGAGTCAGCTTACTCATATTTACCTCCGCCACCGAAGGTGGAAGGAGGTTATGTTTTCACCCCTGTGTGTGTGCGTGTGCGTGTGCGTGTGCAGAATATCTCAAAAAGTTGTGGTCGGACGGGATGAAATTTTTGGGGCAGGTTAGTTGTGTGACAATGACGAACTGATTAGATTTTGGTGAAGATCCGGATCCAGATCCAGCTACTGGAATTTTTGAGTGATTCTTCACCATTAAGAGATAGGGCAACAACGATATGTAGCACGATATCTCAAAAAGTTATGGACGGATTCCGCAGAAACTTGCTGGACAGGTTGGGTATGTGACAAGGACGAATTGATTCAGTTTTGGTGATGATCCAAATCCACATTCAGATAGCAGAATTTTTAAATTAATAAAGTGATTCTTCACCATTGAGAGATGGGGCCAAAAACTATATTTTTATTTATATATATATATATATATATATATATATATATATATATATATATATATATATATATATATATATATTATTTTTTTCACATATATATTATATACATGATTATTTGAAAATTTATTGGGCCCGATATGTTCCACTGGATCAGGCATTGTGTGGTGGATGTACGTGCTCTACCGAGTGTGATTTCTGCTGCAGAGTTTATTTGAAGAGTTTGTTCGATGTTTGAACAGTGTGCTGTCGTTTTCATTTTCAAGCCAAACTTTAAATTCACCTCGTTCAATTGGTTTCTCAATGTGCTTTTTATGAAATTCATACTTGAAAATGCTTGCTCACTCAGGCAAGTCGATCCAAAGATAGACAGAATGCCACATTCATATCTTTTCATGTTCCTGTCGGTTTGTGGAAAAGAATTCCAAACTTCCAACACAATTTGGTCTTGTTTTTTTTTTTAAGATCATGCATTTCAGTCCATCTGTGTTGAAGTGCCAGGGTAGATCTGTGCCTTTATAGGTTTTTGTGTTTGGTCACTAAGCCTCTGCATTTAGAACTCCACGTCATTGTCCTGCAAAATGGCCAGTTCAAGTTCTAGTTCTGCTCGGTCTACTCCTGTAAATGCTGAAAAGTTGAGTGCAGCAGTTCTGCTTCAAGAGGTTTCGACACAAATGATAAAGTTGCATTTTCCTTTCTCAATTCCTGAAATCGCCCTGTGAAGGCTTCTTGCATTTCCAGTGTCACATTTTTTTAGGTTCTCGGTGTCGAGTTCATAGTTTGTCTCCTGTTTGAATTGTTTCAGTGATGGGAAATGAGCCAGCAAACCCATCTCCATGTCCGCAAACAATGCTAGTTTGCACTCAAATGATAGCGCCTCTTCTAAAAGCAAGTGAGCTGTGTTTCCCTTTCCTTGCAGCTTTCTGTTAAGGCAATTTAAAAGTGAGCTGATGTCCACCATTAAATGAAACCTCTGTTTGCACGCACGCACGCTCAGTTTCTTGAACGTGACAATCTCATTCCAAATCCCTCTTGAACATCCCTCATAACTCGCAAGTCAACCTCCAAGTTTGGCAAAAATAATTGCCAAAACAAAATGAGCAAAAATTCATCATTTTAACCCCTATTTTAACAAATATAAATACGATGATGCAGTGCACATGTCATTTTTTTTGTTTGTTGATACTCCACGATAGCGGACAGCAAACGTGGTGACATCATACGCACGTGCATCCTCCATTTAAGGAAGGAGTTATCAAAACAACATCTCGTTTGTTATTTACAACAACAAAAGAGGAATTTTGAGAAAGATCAATGAACCTACATTTTCAGCAAATATTTCCAATTAACAAATGACATGAAATGATTTTCAAAGAGCACATATTGAAAAAGAAACCAATGGTGTTTCTCCTTCAAAATTAATAGATATCCACAAATGTTTGGATCACATCAGCCATATTACTCCAATTATTATTATTATTATCACAGCCATTTCAGGATGAAGGCCTCCTTCAACTTTTGTTGAGTAATAATTAGTATACTTGTCATGCTTGCCAAGTGAGAGTTGGTGAGAAAGTTATGGGGGAGGGAGAGGGGCAATTTTAAATCACTCAAAGTGGTGGTGATAACTTGCCAATATTCTTCGTCAAAAGCCACCGTGGTATCTTTAATGCCCACCAATCAACGCAAGCAGTCGGCATACCCGGCTTAAAGTCTATCTAAGGCACGGCGCACATCGTGATGCAATGTGAAAAGGTATGGCCCGTGAAACACAGATTAGACAGTTTATAACGGGATCCAAAATATAACACAGGTGGGCCAAATCATGGGCTCATAACTAACTCTGCAGTATCTTGTTGGACCACCATAAAATAACGAAGTAAAATCAGATGCTTTTATAACAGCCTTACCATATTGCTTGTAAACTGGAGGTTTTCGGTATATGTTGGAGCTGTCATCTGAGAATGACAAATAAATCATGTCCAGGAGGCAATGATAAAATGCACAGTACCAGCATTTTGGAAGCAGAAAATACAGTTTATTATCTATGATGGTTCATTACCCCACACACACACAAAGCGAAAAGTGGGGTTAAACAATTGCATGGGTGAAACTGCAAAACTTTTGAAAAAAGGAAAAATGAGATCTGCCTCGTGGGGTCCGGGGGTATGCTCCCCCAGAAAATTTTGAAAAATTGATGTCAAAATATGCATATAAAAATGACGTTTGGGGAAGAATTATTTTTTATTTCACCTGAACATTCATTGCTGGAACCTGGTGTTGGCTTTTCGGTTAGGGTGGCCGACTTAAGATCTCAGGGTCTTGGGTTCGAGCCCCTCTCCTTTGCTTTACACCAGGCCAGTTGACACAGCCCGTCATCTTTCCGAGGTTAGCAAAACGAGTTACAAGGGGCACTGCATCAGCATTGGCCAGCAGTCGGAGTCGTGAACGTATAAGTGACGGTAATACATCTGAAAGGAGTTCAAATGCCACAAGAGAATGGTAAGTTGCTGAGGTACTTCACTGAATAGCCCTCTGGAACCCAGCAGGACCGAAGGCAGGAATGTTAATGAAGAATGGAAGGAGAAATCGACTCCTGACTCTTCAAACCAACCTGCATAAGGCAACGCAAGATGTGCAAGGTGCCACAAAGGCAAAGAAGGGTTCTTTACACATGAGCCACACAAAGGTGCCAATATCAAGGGAAGAATCGTTGCCAGCGAAACTCCACCAGAAGGGTTGCCCTTTTCAGCACAACTCCATGCACAGAATATCACCGTAGAGTGGAATGCATCGGATAGACACCAACAAATGACGGTCGTTCGCGCCCAAAACACTAAGCAGGCGATTTCTTGTGTGGAAGGAAAAGACGTCTGAGGTGTTCGCAATCCGAGTCAATCCTTCATTCCAACCGTGACCCAACAACCCCGCTCCTCTCTCTTCCGGTTGCACCCAGTTCCGAACCCCCCCCCCCCAACCCCGATCAACCTGACCTCGAGAATATTTATGTGCTAGCAAATCCCACCTGTCATTTCGCTGATGGAATACTAAGAGGAGGGAGAAAAAGAGGGGTGGGGAAGAGAGGGGGGAGAGTGAGGAGGTGAGGGGATACAGTGAGTTGGTGGGGGAGCGAAGAGGGGTGGGGGAAGGGAAGGCAGCATGAGGAGAAGGGAAGGGCAATAAAACATGCCCAAACAGCAAAATTTTGTGTTTAACCACTGTGTTCTACAAAAAAACCAACCGGGAGCATTTAAAACCCATGCGATCTACCTGGTAAAGGCCCGCCTGCATGCATGCTCGATTGCTCGTACATGTAGGAACATTTGCATCCCTCCGGTCGGCTCATTCCGAATCCGATTCATGCATGCTACACTCTGTGAAAGCTGTTTGAAATTCAAAACGAAACCATCAATCCTAAATGGTACCCTTACTAAAGGGAGAGGGGTGGGGATGAAGGGAGGAAGGGAGAGAGGAGTGAGGAAGGACAGAGGGGATGGGGAGAGTGAGAGAGTGAGAGAGTGAGAGAGTGAGAGAGTGAGAGAGTGAGAGAGTGAGAGAGTGAGAGAGTGAGAGAGTG
>BROF01005840.1:19891-40139 GCA_024346535.1 Eptatretus burgeri | reverse complement strand
GAGAGGGGAGGGAAAGGGGTGGCAGGGAGAGGGGAGGGAAAGGGGTGGCAGCGAGAGAGGAGGGAAAGGGGTGAAAGGCAAAATGATGCTGCTGCAGATCTCAATGGCACACAAGATCTCCTCGACCTTTTGTGAGATGATTGAAGAATATTTATACCGAAGGACAAATCGTAAATAACATCTCGGTAATACCTCAAGCAGTCTTCTGCAGCTTTATAAAATCCCCACGAGGGATATTTGTCACAGCCTTCCATTGTGATCGAGGCATCCCTGCCTTTTCCTTTTACCCGCCCCCTTTTACAATTCCCTCCATCTTCTTATAAACTCAATCTCTCTATCTCTTTATTCCAAAGAGAATCATTCCAATCACAAATTAATAATACACCATCAATAAAACAAAATAAAATAAAATGTTAACAAACACTCATTATGTAAACGAATATGAATGCCATTCCAGTACAAACAAGTCTGCTGGTGAGGAAAGGCGGATACGCAACACACACACACACACACACACACACACACACACACACACACACACACACACACACACACACACACAGTGTCCTGCCTGGCAGACATCTAATCATGGTAATGCGCTTGCAGGCTTTTGTACCCAACAAACTTCAACAAAAATAGCTCATAATAAAAACTACCATGGGAGTAAGTCACATAATCGTGGCAATGATGTGTTACTGCGTTAGCATTGCACCCCATTCAGATGAAATGGGTTGATAAACGAATCAGCATATCAGGATAGCATCTAAATTCCTGGAATCGCGGCAGGCCTTTCTGATGACGAACATATGGAAACCTCCGTATGGGTCGTTACAAAAATATGCATTTCCATAAAATATGTAAGAAGTTTCACCCATGCAATTGTTTCATGTCAGTCCATGTCTGTCGATGTCTTATAATCAGTTTATGATAATCAGTTTATGATAATCAGTTTATGATAATCAGTTTATGACTGAGGAACAACGTATTTCAATTGAATGTTAAATTTTGAACACGAATCGGAACATGAATAAGAAGACAAGTTTGCCGTTTTACTGTACCTTGGCTCTAAATTTGTCCCGACTGCACATGTGCAGGGAGGAGTGAGATAATAGTTCTACTCTGTCTGTCTGTCTTGCAGTCAAACAAAAAATTTAAATCTTTCCTGTTTGGAAAGTGACTGTTTTTAAGGATATTATAAAGGACACAAACAACAGGCACGGACAACTAATGCAACGTACAAAATAAGGTGTTGTAAGACACTGGGTAAAACAGTGGTAAAACCTGGAATAAATTTATTTATATTCCATTAAACCTCTATTTAAATTGAATTATATACTTGAACACTGAAGAACACAAATCACCTTCATAATACTTCCAAGACATGCTATATATTGATCTATAGCATGAGAGGACGTGGCATGTGAGAGGGTACAGTATTGGGTTGAAGAAGAGGCTGTCAATATGGCTATGTACGATGTCAATCGATGCTGATCAATTAAGCAGTCTTAAATCTCATTAAATGTGACTCAACATCATCTTACTATGGTGTATAAGGGTGATGTACAAAACTGCTTCAATCACACTAAAGTTTCCGGTTTAATTTTGAAACTACCTTTAACTCAAACTGCACTTGGGGGGAGGGGGGAGGGGTTGGGAGACATCCCCATCGAAACATTTTTCACAACCGCTGGGGATTTCAAATTCTCTTTTCTCTATCTGTGATATTTTCAATTTTTTGCTTGTTATATGTTCAGAAATACCAAATTCATGAATAGACATCATTTGCCTTTTCATAACTTATGCCAATTGATACATTCACACAGAATAAAAAATAAACATAATAATTTTCAACTTGAGAAACATAATTCTATGATATTGTAGACTTTTCATGCCATCTCATGCATGTATATTTTCATGCCATCTCATGTAGGTCAAGAATTGTAGGTTCCTGTGCAAAATTCATAAAATTAGCATATTGCATAACTTATTCAGCAATAATTAGACAAACTAACATATTATGAAATTTTACCATCACGTTCATTACATGATGATCTATGCGTGTGCAAATTTTCAAGTTCATCGGACCATCGATGGCTGACGTCTAAGGGAGGGGGGAGGGGAGCGAGGGCTGGGAGCACCGCCTCCACCCCCCCCCCCCCAGTCAGGGAAAGCTCAAAATCACCCAGTTCAGTTATGGTTAAAAGTTATTATTTCATTAAAATTTAAATATATACTTTAACACTACATTAGGTATTGTGCTCTATGAACTCTCCAATTTTTAAAATAGGAAGATCACCAATGAACATATAACATCTGCTGAGGTGTCCCTTTTGCCATACTCGTATTTCTGAGTTTTGTGGAAAAACTCAAATCAAATTGTTATTGCATTAAGAAATTTCACCTTACTGTGATTTCTGCCCTGACAACCAATAATTTTAGAAAACCTGTGACCTTCAACACATTATTTTTAAGTGATTGCATGCATCTGTACAAAAGCATCATGATTGCAGGTGAAGATTTAATCGGCAAACCAGGGCAATGGAAGTGCTGGGGAGAGTGAGCAGCTGATGGAGCGTAGCTGCGGCGCATGTAGCTCGGAGATGTTACGGTTCTATGGCTGGAGTAGTGGTGCTCCAAGTGCTCGTGTGAATCCATGTGTGGCTGGAATCAAAAGATGAGGGAGAGAAAGAGAGAGGGGAGAAAGGAGAGACAAAGGGATATAGAAACTATGTAATAAAACTTTGAAATATATATAATATTACACTATTAATATTTCCCAAAATGAGTCAAAATGAGGAATTGTTGTATCGACTATTACTATTACTACTACTACTACTACTACTACTACTACTACTACTACTACTACTACTACTAATACTACAAGATGTAAAAACAAAAACACCAAGATAAAGTTTGAATAAACACCATGAAATAAAGAATGAATAATGAATAATCTTTCAATTAATACCATCAAATTCATCCAAAAGACTTAATTTTAACGACAACAAACAAGAATCACACCACATAAAACCGTGAAAGCCAGAAGAAGCTCCTTCCGGTTCTGGGTTTAAAGTGACAGCTTCAAAGGGTTTGAAGTGACAGTTTGAAGTGACACTCAGAAGTTCTCTCAGGGGTCTCTGCCAACTTTCTCAAAGTTAAGTTTCCGGTCGTTATGCCCCGTTTTAACTGTTTATTTTCTCTCCGACGTGTTTACTGTGTTCCTAGTTCGGTTTTGTTTCAAAAATCGTGATATTTCGTGAGTTTTCGTCGACCTTGTCTTATCGGGCTCCTTCTCCCGTGACACCCATGAATACTGATCCTTCTTATTCTTATTCTTCTTCCTCTTCCTCCTCTTCTTCCTCCTCGTCCTCCTGCCGGCACACCATCTTTCTTATATTTGAGCTGACCCACTCACCATTACATTTACGATTTCTTCCGACAACCTCCCATTCTCCAATCTTACCTAATCTTCAAAAATCCATCAAAAAAATAAATAATTTTCCTTGTATCCTTCCTAACTATACTCCTCCTGAAATCACTTGTCTCTACACACTCTTCCTGTTACTTTTCATCGACCCATAAGATTCACTCTGCGTTTACCGATCCAAATTCAGCATTCACCTCCATGATTTTACTTCAACCTTTCCTTTACCAAATCTTATGCAATCTCTATCAATAAATAAAAATGATAATAAAAACGATCTCTTATAATGCTTCATCTTCCTCTTTCACTCGTGTGGTACTCTTGTACCATAATGCACTATTCTACTATTTCAACAGATTGCTCTCAATTCGACCTCTCCTTCATACCTTGTCAAAAAAATCCAACTGTTACAGTGTTTCTTCTCTCCATCTCTTCATTCACCTTTTAATGCATCCCTCAAGAAATGTCTTCAGTCGCATTTCTGACCAAAAAAAAAAAAAAAAATGTAAAACCCCAGTTTGCTATGCATGTTCGCTTTCCATAAAGTCATTTTTTTCCAATTTCAGTGCCAATTCATCCCTCCCACCCCTCCCTCTCAAAGCAACCATCACGCTCTCCCCCCCCCTCCAAGATCACCAATTTGGCTTCAGACCAGGTCACTCTACCCCTGATATGCTGCTTCTGCTCTCTCAACAATGGATGGAAGCACTCGATGCGGTCATAAAATCAGAGCCATATCCCTTGAAATATCGCATGCTTTTGACACGGTCGAACACCCTGCCCTGCTCACCGAGCTCTCTTCCAATGGTATCCAAGACCATCTCCACTCACAGACTTCCTCTCCTGTCACAGCCAACTTGTGGCCCTTAATGGAGTTCTCTCATCCCCTCTTCCTGTCCAGGCTGGAGTTCCTCAAGGTAGCGTTCAGGGCCCTGTTCTTTTCTGGTTTTCATCAATTATCTCTCCGACTCTCTGGAAAATCCTCTTTATCTCTGCTGATGACCCCACCCTCTGTCGTACCATCTTTTTCAGCAATCCTCTGGAAGAAGTCCTTTCATTCAAGCTTCTGGGTCTCACCATCTGCCATGAGCTTTCCTGGGAAAGCAACATTTCCAACCTGGCCTCCAAAGCCAGTCGCCGACTGGGAATCCTCCATTGTGCAAAGTCCTTCCTCGGCCCACCTGAGCTCCTGACCACAAACAAAGCTTTCATCCGCAGCCTGATGGAGTACAGCTCTCCCCTCTGTGCTGGTGCTCCTGCCTCTCACCTTTCTCGGCTTCACGCTGTGGAAACCAAGGCATTTGGGATCATTGGTATCTCCCGCGATGACGCTGAGTGTTTGGGCCTCTCACTCTCTCACCGCAGGCAGGTCAGTGGTCTTTCTGTCTTCTACCATCTCCTCTCCGGTCTCGCCCTCTGCTCTGTCTGCGATATGTCCCCACCATATTTCCCCAGGGCGCTAAAGGTCCGCCAACAACCCCCTTCTGATAAAACTACCAAAATCACGAATCGCTGCTCGCCTTCACTCTTTCATTCCTCTTTTTTTTCCCACCTTTGGAATAAACTCCCACACTCTCTTCAATCTCATTCTTCCCTCCAGACCTTCAAAACCACTGTTCACTACCACCTCTTATCTTCCCCCATCAAAAACCTCAATCTTTTCTATCACCGTGAATCCACCACACTCCCACCTCCTTCAAATTCTCTGCTTTCCTTCCTGAAGGTCCCTGTAATGTCCATCTTGTAGATGTTTCCCATCCATGTTTCCCAACCCATCACTCTCCCTTCCACCTTTCTCCTCATGTCTGTTCCACACTGTTTTGTCCTTCCTTCTCCCGCCCCTCTTGTCTCATTCCCCCCTTGCTGTGTGTTAGCTCTCATACGAGCCTCGACAATGTTTACAAAAAAAAAGATGATCAACTATACAATACGGTCTAAAAAGATGATTAATTATACAATACGGTATTCATAAATGATTAATTACACAATGCAGTTTTAAAAGATGAGGAGATGTGAGGTTCAAATTCTTCCTTTTCTCCAAAGACCTGATCTCACACCATCAGTTTGGACTCACACCTGGTCACTCCACCCTGGACATGCTGCTTCTACTCTCCTAACAATGGATGAAGGCCCTCAATGTCAGACATGAGATTTGGGCCATCTCTCTGGACATGTCTCAAGCTTTCCATCGAGTCTGGAACCCCAACTCGCTCTCCAAACTTGTTTCTCCCTCGACAAACATATCATGCATCATCAGTTCTCTCCCACAAACATATCCAAGGCCATTTCTTAGTCTGTTCTATCTTAATCATCCTTCCAGGCCTTGAAGTTGGCTGTAAACCTCATCAGGTCATTCCCATCAATACTCATGACATTTTCTGCACTCATTAACCCTATACACACCCCTTCCTTTTCAGGTTTTGGTACTTTTTCTCCTTTCACTCTATTATTTTTTTTTGTTCAACTGATATTGTTGTGGAAATGGGCCCTTAGTGGGTTATTAAATATAGGATTAGCCCAGATCCCCCCCCCCTGAAATGCATGTTTAGCCAGGTTGTTTGATAATCGGACGTAAATGTGTGTCGGAAGGTGTCGCAGGCGGTCCATTGTTCATACAGTGGTGGTGTACAGAGAGGCGCCTTCTTTTTCCTTCCCCCCCTCCTAACGAGCCCCCACCCAGCGCCCTGACGGAGTCGGTCGGCAAGACGTGCCGGCGACCCATTGGCGGAGAGCTGCTGCAAACTCGAACGATGGACTCGACAAGCTGTTCCTCCTTGGCCATGAATCCAGCGTGCAGGTCGTCCCCAGGTTCATCCTGAGTCTAGCCACGGGGTCTCTGACTGTCCTTGCTCCCTGCGTGGCTGGACCACATCTTTTTCATCCCGTTTATCCGCCTGCGGAGCCCAACACCCAGATTTGGCCTGGTTTGGTGTACAGGCCAGGTCTGGATTCACATACTGGACCTTGTGAGAAACAAGCTGGAACACACCATAGATTTTTCGCTCTTGTGCCGTCGACCTTACAGGGGCAGGACGCACCGAGGCTGCGTGCGCGAGCGATGCCGATAGGAGTACGTCGCCGCCATCTTGCCACGCTGCGCGTGTGGGCTGGGCGCTCAAATCCGACATCGGCTTGTCACGAGCCGCATTCGTGCCTTCGACACCTTTCCTCTCATCCATGAGGCACCACCAAGTACTCCGTGTCTTGTATGCATGTTGTCCAGGCATAAGGTTTATTTTGCTAGGGCCCCCAGCGAAACCCGTATCCGTACCTCCCTAGATAAGAGCGGGTTATAGATGAATTATAACGTCATTGCTAATGCTTTGCTTTTGCTTGTGTCGTGTTCCTCGATGTTTCCCCAATAAATCTGGCTGACTTATACGAAATTTGCCACCTTGAATTTATTCGTGTCGCGCTGAGGAACAACAGGGTTTATTCTAACGTGCAGTTGTAAATTCAAAATGTGCAGTTGTAAATCCAGATTTGTGCAGTTGTCAATTTGTTCTTTGTTTGAATTTGCATGGCTAGGGTGTCATAAACTAGGAAGGAACCACAATCGACGTCACTGATAGTCTGATAGCTGACCACAACTTGTTTTTTTTATTAACCTTACAATATAATGCAATCATACATATTACATAAATCATAATATATGACATAGACTACCACATTTCACATTACAAATTATACCTTAAACAGTGAGGATTATCAAACGTATTTACAATTGATGTGAAACCACAAGTGGTTGCTCATAGTCACACAAAGAACAAAATCAGAAACCTGAGCCTGAAGTTGACTATGATTAACATCAGAACCAAGTTTCAGGTAAGTCTAGCTCGCTCGCTGTCTTTGGCATGAGTACGATTAAACAAAATCTGTAGAACTTAACGAAAATGAACATTTGAACCTGTCCAAGTAAGCAAAACTGTAAGAAGTTAGAATTTCTTGACCTTCTTCTTCGATGGTACCTCCACCTCGTCAGGCTCGTCATCCTCTACTTTGTGTTCTGCTTCTGTGAAAACTCCCTTGAAGTGGACTTGAAACTTTGCTACGTCATGGCTTTTGTTTCTGCGTGCCTTTGATGACAGCCAAATCATAACCGTCTCCCTTGGATCAAATGCTTCGAATGGTGGCGTGTTGTAATGTATGTACAAATACAGATTTTCCGTCTCCACTGACATTCTTGATCTTTCACATGTTTTCAGAGCATTGCTGCTACTTATAAGACGCTCAACATCTGCTGAATAAGGCTTGGCAGCCACAACTCTGCTTAATGCCTTCACCAGATTTGGAAACAGTTCTTTAGACACCAGATACTTGACCAGCTTGTTGAGAGTTAAGTCTTTTCCTTGTCCAGAAGACACAAGATCTTGGTATTCCAGACCGAGTTCCTCAAGGTCCAAATCTGGACATATCAGCTGATGACCAGCCTTGATGTCAGCATCTTGTAGCTTCAAGAAGGGCACCAGTACCTCCATCATGTGCTTGTCAGTGTCACTGTCAAACGCCGTCGTGCTCGGCTGCTTTGCAGCCTCCATTTTTTTCCCGCCCCTGCCTCGCATCAGAGTTTGTGCAGTTGTAAATTTTCCTTAGAATAAACCCTGAGGAACAATCCCTTGCTTTGTATTTAAAACCAAACTGGCTACGGACTGCGGCAGACTTCGCTCAGTCTCTGATCAAACCCAGTTTGTAGCCAGGGTGTATATCCCCAACTGGCAAGGCACAGGGGTACTTTGGTATCGTGATCTGAGGCGCATGACCCGAGACCTGTGCCGAACTATCCAGCATTATAACCCCTGAGACGGCGGCGCTGTTAAGCGCTGCTGAATCTTCAACAATATTTCAGATTCCCTGTTTTCCCTTCTGTTCTTTGAACCTGCTTCTTGCTGTGTTTGAGCTTGTATTGAGGTTGTTCACCCCCCTCTGTCATCTTCTCCCTCCCTTTACTCTCATTCTTCCCATCACCTATTATTCTTCCACGACTATTGCATACATGGCAAGTGACCCGGATTTTATGGGTTTGACCAGTCTTGTTTATGAAAATCCGTAGACCGCTTTTAGTGTGGTCAAAGCCCGTATTGGATGAAAGTTACGATCAATTTTAAAAACGCAATGTTTCACTTCCATTCCACTTGCAGGGATACAGATACAATGTATTAAAAGTTAAAAATAGATATAATAGTCAACTCGTTAAATGGTCTATTTATCAAAAAAAAAAAGTTATCTTTTGGTCTATTGACACAGACTGATAAACCTGCAACGAACCTGACAGACCTGTAGTCAATATGCAAGGTATCACTGTAGTGTCTCGTCTAGTGGCTGTGTGACATCATGAGCTTTATCTCACCGATGGCTACGTTGACATCCTCTAATATTCCTCATGCAGTATCATGTTACTTCCAATCACGTCGACCATATTGCCGTCACCACAAATCAATCCATCTGTGTTTTCCAATTCGCTCTTCCACTTCTTGGTGAGATTTATCAGTCCATTTATGTATTTTAAAGAGCAGGATTTGATTCCATTTGGATTGTTTTCATTCATAGAAGAGGTCCACAAATTACCAGTTAAACTGCAATTAAAAAAATTAAATAGGATACATGATACCATCTTATAACAAAGACCTACAGAGTTACAGGTTTGAGTACAGTGCAGTATTCTATCCTATTCCCTTGGCTGGAGGGCAGTATCCCATTTCATTAATGTTTATTACCACTTGAATTTGGAATGGTAATTGGTGGCATGAGATATCGTTTATGGTGTTGTTGTTTCGTATGCAGCCTGTGCATGCTGGCTGCATCATTTTTCTGGAAGTGCAATTGTGCCGCTGATGCAGTGCCCCTGTTACCAGTAAGCTGATACAGTACTCGTTTTGCTGACCTCCGAAGGATGACAGGCTTAGTCAACTCAACTGATGTGAATTCAACGTAACAATGGGGGCTCACACTCAAGATCCTAGGATCTTAAACCAGCCATCTTAACCGTGATGCGAACACCAGGCTAGTATCGTCGATGAGGAGGACAGACGGGGAGCCACGATTTTACATTCTGTTTACAGTTCAGCACGTATACTTGTCCTGCATCACACAGTTATGTTCAAGAGGAAAGCATCTTCTCCCAAGTCCGCAAGAACAAGATCGATTGCCGAGGGTGTCTGTCAAATGAGGTCAACTGCTCTGCTCTCATGCAATACCAACTCCTGCAAAACCCAGGTTCAGGGTCACAAGTTTGATCCTCTGAGAGATCTCGTTAGAAAGGCCATGAAAGCCTGTGGTGAATACAATGCTGAGCACATTCACATGAAGCAACTTCTCCGGCAGGTCGTGGCCATGTCAGTTTGATTGGTCTCTGCTCGTTTGGTGCTTCATGGTCGTTGAGTTGTGTCCATACTTAAACTGTAAACGCAAGTAAACATTTGAAATAAGTTGGGAACAGCTTCAAAACCACCTTTTCAATAAACGACTATCTCGGTATTCTGGTTGATTTTGTGTAACTGACAACATCTTGAATCCCGTTATAACCTAATTTGGTAAAAATAAATAAAACTAGAAGGGCATTCGGTAGAGCGCATACCTTCGCCATGTAACGCCTGATCCACGAGATCACATCAGGCCCAATACATGTTTGAAATATCATGCTATATATCGTTTTTGGCCCAATCTCTCAATGGTGAAGAATCACTCAAAAAATTAGCAGATCCGGATCCGGATTTGGATATTCACAAAAATCAAATCAGTTCGTCATTGTCATACACCCAACCTGTCCACCAAGTTTCATCATAATCTGTCCGCAACTTTTTGAAATACATGCTCTATATCATTTTTGGCCTGATCTCTCAATGGTGTAGAATCAATGAAAAAAATTATAGGATCCAGATCCGGATTCAGATCTTCACCAAAATTGAATCAAATCTTCATTTTCACACACCCAAAGTGTCCACCAAGTATCGTCAAACTCCATCTACAACTTTTTGAGATATCGTGCTATATATCATTTTTGGCCCTATCTTTTAATGGTGAAGAATCATAGTCCTGCAGTGAAATGCTGTTTTGGGGGTCAACCTTGCACTTGCGTTCCTATAAAGTTTTTTCACGTTTTTTATATCTTTGAAGGGTGCTGAACAAGAATCCAAGTGATAACATCCTGTCAGGTTTGGGCAATTTGCATAATATGCAAATGAAGTTTGCCATTACCGAAATTCAGTTTTTTTTTGCTATATCTATGGCTATATATTTGATAGGATGGAAATAATGGTGTCTAAACCTAGGTTTTCATGGTCAAGGAATATAATAATACCAGTTACAAGTGTCTGAGATGGCGGCCATCTAGGATTCCAAGATGGCCACCACAGTGTTTGGCTATATCTATGGCTATATATGGGATAGGATGGAAATAATGATTCTAAACCTAGGGTTTAAGGGTCTAGCAGTAATGGGTAAGGATAATGAATGCCTTAAATGGGTCCACGATTACGGGGTGGGGGTGGGGGTGTTCCTACATCGTTTGGCATGTATTGACCAATATCATTTTCTCATTTCAGACACCAGAGTGAGATATGAGCCAATGCTTATTTCATCCATGTAAAGGCAACTTTTCAAACAAGCCCTTGTCAACAACTGGTGCAGACCGTATTCGAAGCATCATCCGGGCAAGTAAGATCTACAAAGATGATCTCCATGTGTCTTTGGAGAAAATGCTTGCTGAAGATGAAAACCCATCTGTCCAGTGTCACCGACGATGTGCATCAATTTATACATTGCAGGTGTCGATAAAACGATTTCTGAAACATAATGATACTGAAAACGCATCACCAGCTCCAAAGCGATCTCGTCGTTCTGATTCGCAAGGAACGACATTTAACTTCCGAGAGCACTGCATATTCTGTGGTGCATTATGTATCATGGATCGCGATCCAAAACATCCAGATCGGTGGAGAAAAGTCACTTTGTGCCGTACGGCTGATCGTGCTGCCGATCGCACCTACAAGCAAAAGATATTGGACACTTGTTTCGAGCGTCAAGACAACTGGGCAAAGGATGTTGAAATCCGTGTTGTTTGAGCAGCGAGTGATCTACATGCGGCGGATGCAAGATACCACATCGACTGTAGGGATGCATTCATGACAGATAGTGCTCACGCAGCAGCTGTCAGAAGCAGTCTTTATCCGAGTCAAATATCTTTGGACTCTTCTTTCCAATCAACTGTATGCGAAATGAAAGCAGACATGACAAAAAATATGGAACTCTGTCGATGTTTATAACCTGTATCTTGAAAACGGTGAACAGAAGTTGTCCCGTAGAGCCTTAGTTTCTCATCTGTCAGATCATTTTGGGGCTGATTTACTCATTTTAAGTGGTTCAGGTGTTGCCAACCTCTTGGTATTTCAGAGTAAGGCATCAGGCCTGTTACATCTGGTAAATGATGAAGACGAATTTGATTGTGTATTAGAAAGGGTTGCAAAACGCATTGTCCATGAGACGCAGAGGTTACCAGCTGATAGGAAAGTATACCAAGTGAGTGTAGACATTGATATTTCACTGGACTCTGTCAGTGAAACACTTCACTCACTGTTAGTTAAAATGTCTGACAAAATGAACTACACTTTGTCAGCTGCTCTCATTGGCAACATTGTCACCAGCATTTTAACCAACCGATCCACCCCTCTTCAGATTGCACTAGGTGTTGTCCTCAATCAGAGGTCTCTGATTGAACAGTTCTATGATTGCAGGGTAGTTTGTTCTTCTGATGAAATATTGCGGTTCAAAGCTTCAGCAGCAGCAGCAGCAGCGCTCAAGAACTTCACCATCATGCGTATGACCTGTCCCAAAGATGGTATCATTCAAGCTGTTGCAGACAACTTTGACACAAACATATCCTCGCAGAACAGACTTGTTAGCACCCATTCCCTTGCCATTGTAATGACTGTTACTGACAGGTACTTGACTGAGGAATCACATCTTGAGACATTCCCTTGACTGACAGCAAATAAAATGCAGCAGCAGGTAATTGATGACATCCCTGTAGAGAGATACAAAGGTCCCAAAAAACCTGACATGCCTGATACTGAGGCTCAGCGAGCTCTATTGCCATTACGTGTTCTAGCCGCACAAGTGGTATCACTTTTGAGAGCCCAATCCCTCGACTTCGACTTCTTGCAAGCCATTGACTCTGATGAGGGTATACCGGAGTTCAACGGATTCAATACTAAGTTGTCAAGGGAACAGGGCGGTACCATAAGACCAGCCACAAGAGCCATTTACCGCCCACTGATAGACATGAACCCAGCTGACCCCGACACAATCCTGACAGCAATGGTGAACACACAAGATCTCACCAATAGCTGCGGACAGCGCATTACCCTCTTCACCAATGACCAACAACTATACAGGGTTGCTGTAGGCATAAAGTGGGTCTACCAAGACCGGTTTCTTAATTTTATACCAAGACTAGGCGGAATGCACCTTGTGATGAGTTTTGTTGGATGTGTTGGATACCTAATGGCAAACACTGGTCTGGAAGAAATCATGAAAACAAGCTTTGGAGGTGTTACGAAAACGCTTAGTGGGAAAAAGTTTCCTCAAAACATCAGAGCTCTTCGGCTTGTTGTGGAGGAAGTCCTAAGAGGTATTGTTGGACAGTTGGAGAGTCACACCGAACTTCAAGAACATCTAGAAGTATTGTCACAAGAGAGCAGGACGACACGACTCTGAGTAGACTGTCTAATCAAGCCAGTTTTTCTTCTGATGCTCTTTGTGCGAGCTGAACGTGAGGCCGACTGGCCACTGCATCTATATGCAGTCAAAGAAATGATGCCGTATTTCTTTGCTGCGGGACATCACCACCATGCCCGTTACGGCCTTTATTACCTGAGGTCGATGGAACGTCTCCCCGGTGACATCTTGCATCGCTTCCTGAAAGGGGACCATGTGATGAGGCATAAACCCGGTCTCTGGAACGGTATCTGGTCAGACATGTTTATAGAGAGCACCTTCATGCGATACAGCCACGGTGCTAAAGGCATCATAGGGATCACTTTCAAGCCGTCTGCACTCAAACGATGGGCTCTGAGTATGCATGCATGCACCAAGATTGTCAAAGGTGTTGCAGACATGACCAGAGGATACAAAGAGGTTGATGTCACGAGTCATAAAGAAGAGAAACCATCTCGGATCCACGGAGACAAAAAGACAGGTCAAAGATTCGAGAGAAACTGCAATTATGCATACAGCCACTGGATAATGACAACCATCCAAAAGGCCTGGTGAACATCCAAACCGGACAGATACAACCAGAGTCTGTAAATGTAGAGCACGCTGTTGACATAGGCAAGGCACAGATGATCGCTTTTGAAAGTAGTCCGCCATCTGGCTTCAACGCCCCTCTATCCAAGAAGGTTGTAACGATGGCCGTCATGAAGAAATCCATCAAGGTTGGGGGCAAAGATGTATACGATGTCAATCTGATATACTCACGGGTGTTGGGGCTTCAACAAACACAAGACATTGACTTACCAACAGTTCTCAAACATGAACTTGCCCCCATGCCGACCTCCGTGTTCAAGGAAAATGGCACCATGCGCAGAGCGTCAGCAAAGTCGACACTGAAGAAAAAGCTCCAAGTGTTAGTTTCCTCACGTATTGTTCAGAAGGCAGAAGCTGTTATAATTGACAGTTGTGCTATCCTCTGGTGTGTCCACTGGCCATGTAAGGGTACAGTCAAAGACTTTGTGGACAATGTGTGCAGCTTCATCATCCGTAAAATGTCGCAGGGGGATGTTTATCTTGTATTTGATCGATACTTCGATTTCAGCATCAAAGGCACAACACGGACAAAATGGTGTGGTCAGCAAGCCAGTAGACACCATCGCCTAACGCTCCAAAGTCCTCTCGCACCACAAAAGGTCGTCACATTTGCTCTACGGCGAGGATAAGGCGGCCATACGCCCTCTGAATTGACAAACGTGCGGCGGCCGCAGAGAAACTGAGGTGGCCTCAGGGTGGCCCTACGCCGTTTGGCTATATTTTACAGGCCGTAAGGTCGCAGTGGAATGAAATCGCGGAGTTATAAGTTTTTTTCATTTCTACGCTCGCCGTAGCAATTAGACAAGCCAAGCTATGACGTAGATGTGTTCCACGTCGACCGTACGTAGGGCGTGCGGTGGGCTTGCATTTTCCGTGCGGCTGCCGTAAGCTCTTCTCAATGAAAAATGAATTTTCCCAACCCCCAAAAAATTACGGCGGCTGCACTGTTTACACGGTCGCCATACGGTGGCCTTGCGGTCTGTGTGACTACCTGTGGGAAACGCACGGTCGACGCACGGTTCCCCTACGCCCGCCTTGCACCTACGTACGGCCTCCGTGGCAGTCTGCGTTGATCGTGCGTCCACCATGCGCTACCACTAGAGATCAGAGGAAAGTTGTTTGCCTATACACAGTGGTGCCCCCAGAATCTGAATTTAATTCGTTCCTGAAGGCTGTTCGGATTGCAAAAAGTTCAGATTCAAAAAATATTTTCCCAATAAGAAATAACGGAAAGTGAATTAATCCGTTCATGGACCCAAAGAAAACCCACTTTCAAGACACTTTAAACTGAAATTCCCCATGTTTAAGGTAAAATAAGATGAGTAAATGACCTTCGGTGGCGGTGTATTGTATGTAAACTGGTACAATCGCCACATCCAAAGGCCCACACAGGCTCGAGCTCTGTCTTGGGTTTCGATCGCTCGCGCACTCTGCGAGGGCGCTGCCCCCAGGGCAGCTCATCAAACGTGATGCCCACAGAACCACAATCACTTTCATCAAACGCATCGGGCTGACGTAATCATGGATATTAAAAATTACAACCGGTTTTGCTGTGAAATTCAATCCTTGCCCGACAGTCCGTCACACCACGTGATCGGATTGCTTTTTTTGTGAATAATTAAAACACAAGATGATTTTAAAAAAAATTTAAGGTGAAAACACGAGGTAAGGCCAAAGTCACATTTGGCTCGGCGCCCGGAGGGTCTACAAAATGTACGGACACTCGCAATTATAAAGCGGCCGCAGTATTTCCACGGTCACACAATGTAACAGTCACACATTTTTGTTTTTCGGGTAACCGCACGGCGTGTTTATAAATTGTGGAGACCGAAAACGTTGGGGTGCCGTAATTTTTTGGGGGTTGGGAAAATTCATTTTTCATTAAGAAGACCTTACAGCAGCCGCACGAAAAACGCAAGCCCACCGTACGCCCTACGTACGGTCGACGTGGAACACATCTACGTCAGAGCTTGGCTTTGTCGAATTGCTACGGCGAGCGTAGAAATGAAAAAAAGTTATAACTCCGCAGTTGTAATTCCATGGCGCCCCTACGGCCTGTAAAATTTAGCCAAACGGCGTAGGGCCTCCCTAAGGCCACCTCAGTTTCTCTGCGGCCGCCGCACGTTTGTCAATTCAGAGGGCGTACGGCCGCCTTATCCTCGCCGTAGAGCAAATGTGACTGAGTACTTCCACCGACGAACTGAATGAACAAAGCGCGAAGATGCGGGTCGAACTGGTGGGGGAGACACGTGAACAAACATGAACGCTTAGTTTTGTTCGGTTTTTTCAAATGTATTGGGTTTTATTGGGTTTTTAGGGCCAAACTTTCGAGAAAAAATTGTTCTGATTCCAATTTGTTCAAACAGCTTGGCCGTTTGGATTCTGGGGGACCACTGTATATTATAGTTATCGTATATTCAGTTATATATACTGTTATATTTTTATTTCATTAAAAAAGGACTGATATATATATATACCCACTCGTTACCGTCCGTCTGGCCGCACGTTCGCCTGAGGCCCCCTGCGGTCGCCTTGAGGTCTCCTTGCGTCTGCCTTGAAAATTATATTGCTGCCGCAGGGACGCCCTAAGGTCACCGTGCGACATCAAATCAAAGACTGTACGGCACCCCCACGTTTTCGGTCTCCACAATTTATAAACACGCCGTGCGGCTACCCGAAAAATAAAAACATATGTGACTGCTACATTGTGTGACCGTGGAAATACTGTGGCCGCCGTAGAATTGCTAGTGGCCGCAGATTTTGGAGACCCCACGGCTGCCGTGGCAAATGTGACTTAGGCCTAACTATAGCGGACAACAAAGTTCAACTCATCAAGTTGATATGCACAGAACTGCTCAACAGAGGGGAAAAGATGAAGACCAAGCTCGTCCTAACTGGCCAAGACACTGTACCAATAGAAGTCAGCTGTGATGTCCTGAGACAGAGGGAAGATCTAGAGAACTTTCATGAAGAAGCAGATGTAATCATGGTTCATCAAATGTCGAAGCTGGCAGAAGAAGGTGCAACGGCCATCAACGTACTGTGCGATGATACAGACGTCTTCATACTGCTCCTACATTTTTACCACAAACTTGATCTCACGTGGGGCCTAACAATGGAATCTACTCATTCTGAAAGAGCCTTGGTTGACATAGCAGCATCTGCCAAAGAGCATGCTAAAATAGCTCCACAGCTTCCAGCGATGCACTGCCTTTCTGGGTGCGATACTGTTGCGCAACTGTTCGGTGTTGGCAAATCAAATGCCATCAAGATGCTTCAGGCCAGTCAAACACTCGAATGCTTGGGTGAGCTTGATGTTCCAATGTCAACTATTATAGACGAAGCTACCAAATTTATTGCAAAGTGTTATGGGTGCACGACTACTGCAGACATGTCCGACACGAGGGTACAAGTATGGTCCTGGAAAATGGGGCGAAAGAACATGACAGCAGCGCCTAAACTAAAGACACTGCCACCAACAAGCCAAGCATTCGTAGAAAATGTTCGACGTGCTCATTTCCAGATGGCAATTTGGAAGGCGGCCCTTCAATTAAAGCCCCCCCCACCCCCTCCCCAACATGAATCCAGAAGAGTACGGATGGGCGCGTGAGGAAACTTCCAAGTCTCTTCTTCCTGTTCCAATGCCCACAGACGTTGCACTTGCTCCACCACAAATTTTGGAGTTCATAAGGTGTGGTTGTACTTCAGGCACCCCATGTAGAACAGCGCAGTGTGGTTGTTGTGCCGCTCATTTACCATGCACTTTCTTCTGTGCATGTCATAGAGATTCAAATATCAATTGCCATAATGAACGTACAAAACAGGTAGAACATGACATTGACAATGACGAGACCGACGAGGAGACTGCTGATGACGCCGATGATGATTGACCTCTATTACGTACTTCGTGCTTCTAGTCCTTATAATGGTACCAGCTATTATCCAAAATGTTGGTTAGAAATAGAATCCACTCCTATCTTCATAGATTTCATGTTGATACAAACTGTCCTATCCCATTTAGCCATAGTCCCATAAATGGAATCCAAGATGGCCACCATCTCATACACTTGAAACTGGTATTATTATATTCCTTGACCATGAAAACCTAGGTTTAGACACCATTATCTCCATCCTATTCCATATATAGCCATAGATATAGCCAAAAAACTGAATTTAGGTAATGGCCGACTTCATTTGCATATTATGCAAATTGCCCAAACCTGACAGGATGTTATCACTTGGACTTGTTCAGCACCCTTCAAAGATATGCAACCATAAAAACTGCAAAAAAAAAAAAAAAAAAAAAAAAAAAAAAAAAAAAAAAAAAAAAAAAAAAAAAAAAAAACTTTATGGGAACGCAAGTGCAAGGTTATGTGGAATTCTGCAGGACTATCACTTTAAATTCTAGTCGTTGGATCTGGATCTGGATCTTCACCAAAATCCAATCAGTTCATCCTTGTCACAGACCCAACTTGCCCACCAAATTTCATCCGAATCCATCCACAACTTTCGAATATATCCTGCACACAGACAAACAGACATATAAACAAGGAGATGTCATGCAGAGCACGATACCTGTAAAATCCATCAAACAAATTTGACATCAAAAATAAATGGTGGTTGAATTCACTGACCAAATATGCAAATCGGATGAAAACTGACAATTTTAGAAATTCGGCCTCATGTTGTCCTCAAAAATGTCGTCGTCAACAAAAGAAAAATTACCAAAAGGTCGATGTTGACCTCAAAAACAATTGGCTAGTTGAATTCAGTGACCTGAAATATAAATACTCTTCAAAATTCAAGTCAATCTGATGAAAATTGACAATTGTAGAAATTCGACCTATGTTGACCTTTTAGTTTCTGTTTACCTCAAAAATAATTGTCTGGTTGAATTCATTGACTTGAAATATAACTTCTCTTCAAATTTCAAGTCAATCGGATGAAAATTGAGGACTTTAGAAATACTACCACCTTAGTTGTTAACCTTGGGACTATGTCGACCTCAAAAATAATAGGCCAGTTGAATTCAGTGAGCTGAAATATAAATCCTCTTCAAATTTCAAGTCAATCAGATGAAAATTAAGGATTTTAGAAATCTCACCTAAGTTGTTGACCTTTGACCTATGTTGACCTTTTGGCCAAAGTTGACCTCGAAAATAATTGGTGGTTGTGTTCAGTACACTGTTATGAAAATACTGTTCAAATTTCTAGTCAATCTAATGAAAATTGAGGATTTTAGAAATTTGACAAATTTGTTGACCTTTGGCCGATGTTGATTTTTTTTGACCTCAAAAACAATAGGCTTCTTGATTTTAACAAACTCTACCATGTGGTGAAGTTCTGTGAAGGTCGGTTTGAAATTGTGACCTGTAGGCGATTGACAGACAGACAGATAGACGGACAGACAGAATAAGATGTCAGGCAGAGCATGACATTTGCAAAATCCATGAAACAAATTTGACCTCAAAAATAATTGGTGGTTGATTTCCATGACCAAATATGCAACTCTTCTTCAAATTTCAAGTGACTCGGATGAAAATTGTCAATTTTAGAAATTCGGTCTATGTTGTCCTCACAACAAAAAAAAATAATAATAATTAACAAAAGGTCGATGTTGACCACAAAAGGAATTGGATAGTTCAATTCAGCGACCTGAAATATAAATTATCTTCAAATTTCAAGTCAATCAGATGAAAATTGAGGATTTTAGTAACACCACCGAAGTAGTTGACCTTTGGCCTATGTTGACCTTTTGGTCCAAATCTATCTCAAAAACAACAGGATTCTTGCTTATGACAAACTCCACCATGTTGTGAAGATCGGTTTTAAATTGTGACCTGCAAGTGATGGACAGAGGCACAGAGGCACAGAGAGAGAGAGTGAGAGTGAGAGTGGAGCATATTTTGAAAAAAGGATCAGCTGCATACCTCATGGTAGAATGTTGGGGAAATTGTCCGTGATGACTGAAAAAGAAAAAAGAAAATGTAAATGCAGATGAAAGTGAATAATAGTAACACAATTATTCTTTCCGTATTTAATCAAAACATCACACAATTTGCTTCATTTAACGATACTTTGTGGGCGCGTTGGTCCGATGGACCAAATTTTCATTGTCTTTAAAGCTTTGTTGCATACCCGCTGCTGTACTACTTCAGCATAAACTTGCCTTTCACAAGACCCAGATGTGCTTGGGGCCAGTGCGGGGATTATATGTTTGTTTTTATTATTATTGGTATATTATACTACCATTGTTATTATTGTTGTAAATATTATAACTGTAAGTGAACATTTGCTGTGTTACAATGTTATTATTTATTTTGTAACGAGCAAATACAACCCGTCGCTTTGCTGACAGGGCCAATAAAGGGGGGGAGGGGGGGAGAGGACAGAGGGAGAAAGAGAGAGGGAGAAAGAGAGAGAAAGAGAAAGAGAGAGGGAGAAAGAGAGAGAAAGAGAAAGAGAGAGGGAGAAAGAGAGAGAAAGAGAAAGAGAGAGGGAGAAAGAGAGAGAAAGAGAAAG
>BROF01005840.1:0-17687 GCA_024346535.1 Eptatretus burgeri | reverse complement strand
GAGACAGAGAGGACAGAGACAGAGAGGACAGAGAGACAGAGAGGACAGAGAGACAGAGTGGACAGAGAGACAGAGAGGACAGAGAGACAGAGAGGACAGAGAGACAGAGAGGACAGAGACAGAGAGTTGACTTTTGTATACTATGAAGATAAAAGTATCAAAACGCGTCAGAAAAGCACTTGCCAGAAAAACAAATCCCAAAAAATCTTTACAGTAAAAATAAGTTCAACAAAAGCAACACAAACAAGGATGGACGTTCATGTCAAACACACCACAGAATGATAAATATATGCAAAAAGTATGTGGAAGTACTTTAAACTTTTCAAAAACCATATTACATCATCAAAAGAAGCTCAAAACTTCATCAGTGTACCACTGATCACCCACAATGTCCAAGCTCAAAAGGTAAGCCTGCTCCATGTTTACCCGTGCCGAAACCATACCTTTATAGCAGAAAAGCACATTTACATTCTTTCCCTTCAATTTTGCTTTCCTGGTTTTATAAATTGCCAGTTGAGCAAAACCCAACAGAAAAGAGACAAGAGCGTAAGTGAGCACAATATACGCCCGAAAAAGTCTCCGTGACACACACACGCGCGCGCACGTACACAATTATATATTCAAACACATCAATTTATGAAGAACAAGAAGGAACATACAGAATTGTGCTACAACATGGAAAACAGCATCCTGGTTGCCATGGCAACCACTTTTGGATGACGAACGTATGTTGCGACACACCGTCTCCACAGTCTGTACCTATGTACCAAATATGAAACATGAGAGTTGAAAACTTTGAGAGTTAGAGTGCGGACAGACAGAGACAGACATCACAAAATACGCCCCGATATATATATATATATATATATATATATATATATATATATATATATATATATATATATATATATATATATATATATATATATATATATATATATATATATATATATATATATATATATCAGGCGTATGAAAAACAGGAGTACTGGTTTACTCTGAGAACTCCCCTCAATTCCATCGATAAAGACTGAAAAGGAAAAAACAAAATTAAATTTATAGAAGAGCTGTTGAGGGAAGAGAAAGAGGGGTACCAATCTCTTACATTCAATAAAATCACCAAAAGGACAAAACATCAGAACAGAAGAGTTAATCTTATGAAGAAATGTCTGTGTGACCAGGGATGATGTGCGAATCTCCAATTCAGGTCTCCTGTTCGTCCACGAGTTGGAGAATGATACATTATACTCCAAAATGGAGTTTTAAACGCTCCAGTCCGAAAGGTCTCATTCCACCAGATTTTTAACAGTTTTGTAAAACCAGGTATACACACCTCCAAACAGATCTTGTAGATTGCCGTTTTCCCCATGACATGAAACACACCAATTTCCTCCAAGTTTGAGGAGAACGCGTCCTCTTGTTTTTATGAGGAAATTTGAAGTTCAGTGAAACAGACGCGAGTCCACCACTTCATCCACCCCAGTCCACCAAATATTTTGTCCATAAAAGGTTTGAATAACTGCTTTCAAGACATTTTCCACGATTCGAGCAGAACGAACGCCAATTTTTGAAGAAAGTGAGCGAGCAGGTAACCAGGCGTTTTAGGATGGCTCCAACAGGTCTCACACTGTTTATTCCAACACTGGAGAAACAATGCATAAACGACCTGGAGGTTGAAATACCAGAGAATAAAGGATTTTGAACTAATGGCTCATGTACAAACTTTTGGGCATCCTGTGACACCTCCAAACCTTGCACTCCAAGGACTTGCCAAGCATTCAAAAGGCTCTGGTGAAAACTGGGGAACTGAGACATATCAACATGTTTCAGGTCAATGAGGAAGAGTTCATGGTCATATTTCTGTCATTCTGCTTTATGCGGCCAAGCGTTAGTGAGAGGTCGCCAAGGAACACACTCACGAAACAGTAAGCCCTTTATCAGGAAAATCCGAAACGCCATTATCCGACTTGGGATATGCATCAGGTTTTGATCACCCGCATTTCGAGGTCTGCAGACCACGACTGGACCAAGCCAATGGTGGCCACCCCGCAAAAAAAAAAAAAAAAAAAAAAAAAAAAAAAATCAGTCAGAACCCTCTGAATGCCCGTGAGCAAATATCTAGCAGGCGCGAGTGGGATAACATTATGCCAAATAAATGGAACCAACAGGTTGTTATATATATATATATATATATATATATATATATATATATATATATATATATATATATATATATATATATATATATATTAGTTACGAATTTCGCCCGCCCCGGCATGCGATCGGCCACGTAACTCAAATCGCGACGCGTCGCCCACCGGAACGGCCAATTCAGTCGTGACCCTCTTGGAACTACCACCAAGGAGCTAGCCACGGGTGGGGGTTTAACCTCACCACAACACAGTCCGCATTCTACCCGTGCCAAATAGGGTGAATCGCCGAATGTCGATATACCTAAGTACCCGCGCCGGTAGCGTACCGAGGAGTTGTACCACGCCGCAGGTCGACTCCGGACACGAACCGCTTAAGTGGCTCGTTCGGTGCTGCAGGGATAACCGAGCGGAGTTATCGCCGACCTCGACGGTTCAGATTATTTACTGGGTGTCTAAACCCACTACCAATCCCTTACGTGATGCAAGATGGCACTTTCAATGGGGAAAGAGACGACCAACGAGATACATTTCACACAAGCACATTTATTACAAAGCACATATTGCACACACAACACAAGCAAGGAATCATGCAATATACAAGCAACAAATAGAATGCAAAAGCAATACGACCGACTATAATTATTATTTACAAGCACTTACACAGTTTCTACTTGGCAGGATACTGCGCCACAGCATGCATACAAAAACAAAGAAAGACCTCCCTCAGAGGCAAGGGGGTAGACGGGGTCTGTAGACCTTTATGGTCGTGGGCCGTGGATGACCGAAAAGGCCCACGAGACCGAAGGGTCTTAACCGCACCCTCGTGCTGCGACGGTGGGCAGGTCGCGACATCTCGTCCCCATGGCAACTAGCGTAGCCACGCCTGATCTCGGGCCTTGCAACGGTGGGCAGGTCGTGACGCCTTCTCCCCACGGCCACGAGGACAGCCGCACCTGATCTCGGGCCTTGCAACGGTGGGCAGGTCATGACGCCTTCTCCCCACGACCACGAGGACAAGACTTCCATCCGACTGCCCGAAGTCTGTCTACGACTAAGACTTGGACCACGACAGAGTTGGACCAAGACCACAACGACCAAGACTTCCACACGACTGCCCGAAGTCTCTGCTATCCGCCCTCTTGCTTTCAGGCACTCCTCTTGCCCTTTTATTTCTCCTGCGTCCGCCCCGCCCTTCGCGGCGCATGGGTGGGGGGAGGAACATTCCAGAGAAATTGGGGCGGGAGTTGGTTTCCAACCGTCAAACTTGTTTACCGGAGGAGAAATTGGGGTGAGGCTGGTTTCCAACCGTCAAACTTGTTTACCGGAGGAGAGATTGGGCTGGGGCTGGTTTCCAACCGTCAAACTTGTTTACCGGAGGAGAAATTGGGGTGGGGCTGGTTTCCAACCGTCAAACTTGTTTACCGGAGGAGAAATTGGGGTTGTGATGGTTTCGTTGCTCCTTTCGTGGATGGCATGGCTGTTGAGATGGCGTGGCTGTTGAGATGGCGGGGCTGTTGAGATGGCGGGGCTGTTGAGATGGCGGGGCTGTTGAGATGGCGGGGCTGTTGAGATGGCGGGGCTGTTGAGATGGCGGGGCTGTTGAGATGGCGTGGCTGTTGAGATGGCGTGGTTGCTCCAAAATAACGACAGGTAAAGAAAAATGGCTAACTCAAAGCGTCGCAGCCCGGATGAATCACACATATTCCCTCAAAACAACGGGTGTGGACTAACTTCACATGAACTTATCGATATATCTAACCTGAGGACCTTTCTGGTGTATTGCAAATTTCCACAGCCGTAACAATATATATATATATATATATATATATATATATATATATATATATATATATATATATATATACCTATACACACACACACACACACACACACACACACACACACACACACACACACACACACACACACACACACACACACACCAGTAGGCGACATGGGTGGTCGCTACATAATTGCATACTAGTCATATAGTCTTTGACGGATCGGGCTGAAAATTTTTGACAGAGGTTGATTATAGTGCGCATTAAAGCATGGAAACCGATTTTTGATTTTCGAAAAAATATTTTTTGGGGGATTTTTCAAAAATTTAAAAGTCCCGTTGCAAGGCAACGGTGGTGTCCAGAGCAATGGTGCTCAAAAGCATACAACTACAGCTTGGTATGAACCGACCTGCCAAGTTTCATCAAAATCAGTCGACTCCTGTTGCCTCCAGAGCTGTCCATTACATACAAACAAACATACAAACATATTTTCCTTTTGCATTAAACACCATCGAGTATATTCAAAAATATTACTTTGGAACTTAGTTCTTGGTTTAAGTATTTTTGTTGAGCAGAAATGAAATGATAAACTTCTCTCAATGCTCTTGTTTGACCACCTCCAAAGCCACATATCATTTTGAGATTGTCATAAATTGTTTTTCCATTGTTAAATTGATAACCAGTTTTCAGTCCATTTAAGGATATTTTTTTTTCTTTACATCCTCCAACTTATTTGTAATTAAATTTATCCACTTATGTGTTTTATCTCCTTTACCATGGTTATTTTTTCAACAAGATTTATTTGATATTTCTCACATTCTTTGTGTTTTCCATTTAAATACCAATGCTGATTACATCTCCACTCTTTGGTTTGGTTATTGCTTGGTTCTATCATTTATAAATCAGTAAAAGATGGTGGTAGCACGTTAAAATCCCCAACCCAATATCTTAACACAAACTTATAACCAGCCATAAGGGAGACTTGATTCCTAACTCTAAAATATATCTTATCATGAAAGGCTCGGAATGCTTTCTTATTTATCTCTTCTGAATACAATTGATGTTTATAACTTCTTATTGTATTCATTTTTCTGTACTCTTCTTCTTTAAGGTTAAACAGTTGTAATAATGTTTAAAGTTTATTGTTTCCTTGATTAATTATATTTTTCTTTATTCCCTTTGGCTTCTTATCACAACCTTTCAATGTTATTATTATCAATACACGTAAAAGCATAAGACTTTGATCTCAATCCTATAAATTCACTCATGACCTTCCCACCCAATTCATCTTTAAAAGTACCAATAACCTTTTTATTATTTGATGAAAATAACACATCACCTGACTTATAATTACTTGTCATATATATCAATATTATCAATCAGATCCTCAAATACATCACTTGTCTTAATTTCTAATATAAAACTATCTGTATCCATATATAACAATGACACATTATCCTTATACTTTGATTTTAAATTATGATCGTAATAGTCATACATTAACGACTTTGACAAGTCAAGAATTGATGTTCCCATATAAATAGGTTTATCCGTTTCAATACTCTCTTTTTTCAAATGAATAGCACAAAAGTTCTCTGAAAACACCTCCGCTCGTTCAAAACTTGGTCTATTAATTAACTTTGAAGCCTGTTTCCAAGATGAAACAAGTCTTATGTTTTGTTGATTCCTAACATTTTCCATAGTCTTTCCAAACACAGCATTTTTCATTGATTTATAAAAGTCCTTCTCAAAATCTGTTTTGGCTTCTGTTCTCCTTTTTGTATTAAAATCAATATACTTTTTTAACCAATGACTTCGTTTCAATTTCAAAATCCGATGAATTTTCCTCACTCTCAACCCAGCAGATAAATATTGTCTCAAGTTCCTTTAATGCAAAACATAACTTTCTTTATCATTTAATGTAGTAAGTAGTTTTTCTGGAGATTTACCTTTCATATTGAATGACTGTTGGTAATCAGTGAACTACTCTTTTCTTGGACTTTCTTTATCAGGGGCATAAGGTAGGTCTTTATGTTTGTGATGAAGTTCTTCTGGATATTTTAAATCAATCTCAAAATAATATCCAACTTCAGCTTCATTCAATTATTTTTGAGAGGACACAACAATGTCTTGTAAAACTTTTTCACAATGTTTTTCTTTAACCCATTTAAGTTTTCCATCAGGTAAAGATTGAGACACAGCCCACCCGTACAAACTGTTTGCATCATAATACATCAGGTAAGAGTTGTCCTCATTCTTAATATAATCAGGAAGATATTTGTTATTTACTTTGGCATATCTCTTGGAACATACTTGAGATATTCCTCCTCTTTACGCCTTCTCCATCATTAAAAGCATATCTATATCACTGATTAATTCCAAATTTTGTTTTGTCATTTTTCACATCGCACTCCAAGCCAAACCCGGGACTGTAATTGTGAACGGGGTCTCATCCATAAGAATTTTTATTGTGACAGACTGTTCTAAAAGTTTCAAACACATCAGCCAATAACAATACATCAGTTTTAAGATACAAATCGTGATATTCTTCATATTAAACTTCTCCCAAACCTTTTTAGCTTATGTATAATCTCTATTGGAAATGCGAGTTTTATTCAACTTGCGAAAGAAAATTTCCCTTGAAGGAAGTTGTGTTTCTTTAAACTTCTCAAATGAATCCATGTTGTCATACGGATATATTGTTACAAATTTGGAAGCCTTGTGAACACAGACAGACAGCCATCCCCACAGCTTAGTTATTTTGATAAGTATGTGTTTCTAGTTAGAATCCATTCCCGATGTCTAATGGGAATTAAGTGTACATGCGCTACAAGTTATTTTATAGCTAGGATTTTTAAAACAACAATGCTCTGCACATGGCATTGTCCACGCTGTTCGTTCGCTCGCTCACGAAGCGTTTCGTTCTGGCCTGGCGCCAAATAAGGGTATGCGTCATTTTGTGCCCAATGAGCGACGCGCGCGAAGCCGAGGCGTTCGGCCAATGGGAAGCCAGCACGGGATACTGTTACTCAACTTCCTGTTGGAGGGCGGTCCTTTGCAAGAAGGCGGAGCCATAACACGTGGTCCGCCCAATGAGAGCAGGCCACTCATGAGCGAACCGTGCCCGAGAAGGACTAGGAAAAAGAGAACAAATATTAGCGTCTGGTCTGCTCGAGCGCGGAACGCATCTCTCGACGCTGGGGTGGTTGCATCTCTCGATGTTGGTCACATCTCGCTGGCGCTGCTCTGATTGCATCAGGACGCTGGTCCGATGTCATCCCGACGCTGGTGCTGATCTCGTCTAGTCTCATCTTGCTGGCGCTTCTTCTGGTCTCGTCCTGTCGCCGGCGTCTGCTCTAGTCTCTTCACAGACGCTGGGCTGGTCTGGTCTGACCTCGACAAGAGCGCTGGTCTGGTCTCATCTCGACGCGGCTGGTCTCATCCTGGTTCACTCGTCTCGGCCAAAACGCACGAGACGAGAAGGTCCATTTCTCTTTCTGGGAATTTGTGTGTGCGTGCGTCTGGGGCCCCGTCTTTAAATAGCAACTGGATAAGTGCTTTTGCTTGTACATTGCATTTCATGTCTTATAGTCGGTTTAACTCTGCTCTTATGTGTTCCTTCCCCACCTATTGTAAATAAATATCCATTTGTTGAATGGTTCAGCTCGTTTTTGTCCCTTCCTTCATTGGCTCAGCACGGTGCACGTTGGGAGAAGTAAAAAGGCTGTTGCTGCAGTAGTTGTGAATTTGGACCGACGGGACCTCGGTAACCATCCACTCAGGTTACGGATGGGTCGAGCAGGGTTACGGCTCGTCCCGTTCGAGCTCCGTCGAGGGTGTGAATACTCGGTAGTTCGCCACGTGGGCCTCCAGGTATTTTGAAGTTTGGCAAATAACCCTGTGCCCACACGATTTATTTATTAACGATTCACGGTCCTGTAAGGGACCCGTACCCTCGGAGTTATCCGAGGGTGACTATCTAGATTCCGGGTGTTCGGTGGAGCCGACCCCACTGCTCCACCTGGCGGTCGGGCTCGCCGCCGATACGTCGCCCACAACAATATTCCCTTTTGTGATAAGAGATCAATCTCTTTTTGATTTGAGAAATGTGATTTAAGATTCGGTAAGTTTTTTTTTAATATTTTATGCTGTTAGATAATGGACTTGCGATAAACTTGACACATACAAGAAATCTGATACGTGTTATGGGAGATGTATGAATTGTTTTTTGTGAATGAGATGTATTTTTGATCTGTGTTGGAGATATAAAAAGAAATCAAAACCGATAACTTGTATTCTTAGTGATAATACGGATGATATAACTTCTCTCCAAGATTTGAATAAATCAAAAAAGAACCTTGTTATCTTTGATGAATGTGTTCATGAGAGAAACCAAACGGTAAAGGATAGCAACTGCACAAGAGGGAGACATTCTTCTTGTAATTATCTTAGTCAATCATACTTCCAACTCCCTCGTCGCTCAATAAGAAACAATGCTAATACTTTGATTGTATTTAAGTTAAATTTAATAGATATAAACAATTTTTGGAGAGACAACTGTTGTACATTATGTAGTCAAAAGGAATTTGGGGATTATATGAAACACACGACTGAAAAATATAAATATATTGTTGTGAAACAAGATGAGATATTAAGGGATATATTTTATATTTTACAAACAATTACATACATAAATGACAACTATTATTATAAATCTTGTGGGTAAATCTGCTTCTGGAAAAAAAATTCATAAATCAAGGTTCTTGTATAGTACAAATGAGAATATTTTTAATTTGCTTAAAAAACACCCTGTGATACTCATTGTATCCACAACAACTGGAGCAATCAGACCTGGAGGAGTAGAAGGTGAAGATTATTACTATATTTCAGTAGAGGAACATATGCGATTGAGGAATGAAGGCCAAATATTTGAGCAGGTTTCTCTTGGTACAACAAAATATTCACATTGTAAGAGTGAGTTAAAGAAACTAAAATCTGGTGGTCTTGGGATATTAGAAACTAATCCAGAAAGAATTCGACAAATTATTAAACATCTGAGTGGTGATGGGGTTAAGATTTTGCGATCAAGAAACTCAAACATATGAAAAGCAGAGATACAAGTATGAGTGAAGAAGAAATTACAACTCGGAGAAAGTTAATAAAGAATTTGATGAAATATTTAAAGAAAAGGATTTATTTGAACACATCGACTTTAATGATGAAGAAAAGGTAAATTTCCCTGTTGACCTTTATAATTCAGTGAATGATATTTTCCAATAAATAAATGGATGCAAAAGAAAGAGCAAGAAGATTTAAGGAACATCAAGAGTTGACTTCAAAAGTTGTAAAACAACAGGAAGACAAAAAGAAGAAATGCAGACAGAAACTAACGGGTGAAGAAGCATTTGAAAGAAAACAAGAGAAATTTATTTAACTACTTTTAAAAAACTTCCCAAGAAAAAATTACAGATGCTTCCACAGTTCCCACAATAGAAGATACTCCGAAAAAACTTCAAATGTTAAAAGATTTCGGTCAAATGATGGAGAAAGAATTAGAGCATATTGCAGAATTAGAATATGATGATGAAGGATTATTTTAACAACTGGAAGAGATTCATCAACCCCCTGATTATATTGTGAATGCTCTTCAAAACAATGAATATTCAGCAGATTCAAAAACCAAAGCAGGACTCATTCCAACAGAACAACCAGCAATATTTCATCTTGTTCAAGACATGGTATTGATATTAAATTATGAATCAAGGTTCTTAAGTTCTGCTCAACCCACTGTTAAATTAACACCCAGATAAATGTATCTTCTCACAAAAGATGGAAGACAAGGTTCAAATGTGAGGGATGAATCAAAGTATTTTGATAAACCATTGGATATGAGAAATAATGATGATAGAGTACATATTGATCTGCTGGATTCTCTTAATTATAGGGTTTGTCTATCTGGTAAAAGAAGGAAGAACGAGAAGGTGAAACACATTATTCAGTCTTTAAGTATCCTTGGTTCAGGTGTTAGTTTTCTTCCAAATGACCCATCACAATTAGTTAATAGACTGTTATTACTGTTAGGTCGTAAGAAGGCTGGAAATAATTGTTTTAATGAAGCATCAGCCATTTTGGACCAGTTGATGAACATGAAAATAATTAATAAATGTCAATACAAAGACATTTTATCTCGTTGAATAAGATGAGAAGCACAATCCTTCCTTTTAATTTCACAACAAGCGACCAGACTTCTTCATTCCCATACCCACTACAACTTGACAGAACAAACGAATATGAGGCGTCTTTATTGTCTATGGAAACTTATAATACTTTATTTAATATAACCGATAAAAATGACAAGTTTAGTTGTAATCCGGGAAGTGGATACAAAACGATAACAGTTTCACCCGGAGCATATGAGATTTCTCAAATATCTTCCGAAATTGTTCGTCTTATGAAAGAACAGGGTGATGAACCAAAAAATATTGTTATAGATATTCAAAAAAATACTTCAAAATCAACGATTAAATTTAAAAAATAACGACAAGGTTGATTTCACAATTGATAATTCATTTAGAGTTATTGGGTTTCTCCTCAATTTGATTGAAACTAATGGGACGTTTTACAGTGATAATGTTATTCAAATATCCTCAGGCATAAATTCGGTATTAATTCACTGTGATTTGAGTGATGGCGCTTATAATGATGTAATAAGAATAAGAACAAATACAATATTTTCATTCAGCGCATACTCAACCCCGATTGGTTATAAATTCAATATGGAACCCAAAAATCTGGTTTATCTGCCTGTGTCAGGAAAAACCATATACAGTCATGCGCCACTTAACGACGGGGTTACGTTGTGAGAAACGCGTCGTTAAGCGATGTCGTCGTTGTGCAAACATCATTTTTTTTTTTCATTTTCGTTTTCGAACATCGTACTTACACAAACATAGACACCTAAGCTATATGGTGTAGCCTATTGCTCCTTGGAAACAAACCTGTACAGCATGTTACTGTACTGAATACTGTCGGCAATTGTAACACACATCCAAGAGACAGAGGACATGTGAGATTTCCCTTTGTGCAGTTCATGACGGCCATCAGTGTTGTTAGCAGCAGCTTACAACCTCCTCTCGCGTCGATTATAGAAATGTGAATAAATAGCGTTTGGATTTTATAAATACGTAATCATTGCATCGATGTTATAATTTACAAATGAATAAACGATCACCTGTCAATTGTGATATATTTTCGGAACAGTGCGATTGTTTTAACAACAAAGCTTCACTAAAAATAAATTTGTTTTAATTGACGAACAACGATTTATTCGTGGAATTCTTCAATTCAAAGGTAATTTACTTGCTTGAAGGTAAACGTGGAAACATTGTTTCAGTTTGAAAGCCGATTTCCTTGAATCCCGATTTAGCACGACTCCGCTTTTTTTCGCGATGACATTTTATGGACCTCAACGATCGCATTATAACAGGGCCACACTGTCGTTTATCATTATGAGGTATTATATTCTGTAGAGTGTACATAATTGTATGTGCTATTTTTATATGAGGCAACATCACTCTGCGATAGGAATTTTTCAGCTACATATTTTTTTATTTATTTTTTTTCAGAGCTGGCAGACCCGTCGTATATGCGATCCGTCGTTGCCCGGAACGTCGTTAAGCGGCGCATGACTGTACAGAGTAAATTTTAGGATAACCGACCAAGATAATCGCATGATTTCTTTTAATGGAGAAATTATATCCATCAGAATTCAACCCCGTGAAGTTTTCTAATAAATAAATACGATGGTTATTGTGAGGAAACACGAGTTGGGAAAATATAAAATAATTACAGGGGATGGGATGTTCCTTTCCCCATACGACAAGGGTGAAGGTATGTATCTTGGTCGAGGATACTATAAACCTAAGAGACAATGGGGTGTCGGACATCAATTCAGAAAAAAGATGGGGTAATTGATACTCTAATGGGTATCGGTTCAACTATTCTTAAACATAAAGACCTCATTGGTTCAAAGGTTCTGCTGTGGGAAATGTAGCGGGTGCTATAAAGAGTATAAAAGATGCCCAAAATGAATCTCATAAATTACAAGCAATAAAAGAAATTAAGAAAGGAAAACTCAGTTGTCTCCCCAAGAACGACAGAAAATAATTCAAATACTTGAGTCAGGGTTTCAAAAGTGTTGACATCTTTGTTCCTAAATAAATACAAGTATGGAAGCAATTGAAAGTATCTGATTTGGATGATACCATTGTCATCTTAAACTCTGCTAAAAAAGAAGACTACTTCAAGGTAAATGCAATAACTGGAACAGACTGGAATGCAAATGGAACAAAAAGTTTTGAAATAAATAATCCACAAACTTATTTGAATCTCGCCGAAAGTTTCTTGTTATGTAAAATTACATTCACGAAGGCTGCGAATAACACAAACGCGACACTCGTAAATGACTTCTTCTGGCATACGTTTGATGGTGTTCATTTGTACATTGAAACACAAGAAGTTGAAGCGGTTGATTATGTCTCTGCTACATCTGAAATGATGAAATTTACACTATATTCATTGAATATTGAGTGATATATTTACACTATATTCATTGAGTGATAGAATGGAAAAGCGGGCTGTCGAAGGTTTTATTCCTGATATGTCAACAGGAACAAACACAGACCCTGGATAGAGTCAAAGGAAAGGAATGTTTCATGATGATACAAAAGCAGATAATAGTTTTACTGTGGCAGTTCCTCTTGAAGGTATATTTGGATTTTGTAATCATTATAAAGTTGTGTATGGTCTTAAAATTAGATTTCAACTGCAAAGGAATGATAATGAAAATAGATTGCTTTTTGGTGTTGCTCATGCTTTTGCTGCTCAGAATAAATTTGTTATTGATGAAATTAGTTGGAATATTAGTGAATATACTCCTAATCTTAAAACAGAAGAGATGATGAATAGAAGACTTAACTCAAAGAAGCCCCTCAATGTATCATGCCATAAAAGAAGATGTCAACACGTTAAACTGAACCCAACCACTTACACGTGGAATTTGGGTGTTCTGGAAGGAAAGCCACGATATCTGTAGCTCATTTTTAGATCCTCCTGGAGGATCTCAAAGTCTTACTCAGGTTGTTGTTCTTCATCTTCTTCTTGTGGACTTTTTTGTTTCACAGCCTACAGTTTTCCTGAAACTTGGCATATATGTGTATGTATATATATATATATATATATATATATATATATATATATATATATATATATATATATATACATATATATATATACATATATATATATATATATATATATATATATATATATATATATATATATATATATATATATATATATATATATATATATATATATATATATATATATATATATACATACATATATATATATATATATATACATACATATATACATATATATATACACATATATATACACACATATATATATACATACATATATATATATACATATATATATATATACATACATATATATATACATATATATATATATACATACACATATATCCCACTCCCCAAAACTTCCCAAAACTATCCTATCCTATCCCCAAACTATCCCAAAACTTCAGGAAGTTTTCCGAAACTTCCTGAAACTTGACATATATGTGTATGTATATGTGTATGTATATATATATATATATATATATATATATATATATATATATATATATATATATATATATATATATATATATATGTAAAAATACCCTGCGCAGACAGTAACCATCTCGAATTTTGAAAATTCCTCCCAGAACAAGCTCAAATTATCAAAGATCCTTGTCCTCTTAATGATGACGTCATAAAAACGGCTGTGTAACAAATCAATTAGAGGAGATAATTTGACGTCATAACTTCTTTTTTCTCGGAGGAATTTTAAAAATCACTGATGGTTACTGACTGCGCAGGATATTTTTACATATGTATGCAAAGTTTCAGGAAGTTTCGATGAAAACTGTAGGCTGTGAAACAAAAAAGTCCACAAGAAGAAGAAGAAGAAAAACAACGTAAGACTTACAGATCCTCCACGAGGATCTAAAAAGTCCACAAGAACAACAACGTGGTAAGACGGTAAGGTAATGTAAAAAAAAAAAAGTTATGACGTCAAAATATCTCCGCTAATGGAAATCACCCAAAAAAAAATTATCTCCGAAACGAGGCAATCTTTTTGAATTCTGTTTGCGGGAATCGAACAGGGCATGAGCAGAGATGAATTATCGCATATATGATACATCACGATGACGTCATATCAATTTTTATGGCATCATTCCTATTTTTTTATTTTTTTTTCACAACGAGTTTTCAACGGATCTTCGTGAAACTTGCCATGTATATGCAGAAAGCCCACGTGCAGGCAGTAACCGTCTCCGATTTTAGAAATTCTTCCTAGAAAAAAACAGTTGACATCATAATATCGCCGCTAATGGAAATCGCTTATACCATTATCTCCGAAACTAGGCAAGCTGTTTGAATTTTATTTGCGGGAATCAAGCCGGGCATGAGCACAGATAATTTATCGCAAACCTGATGCATCACAATGACGTCATATTCGTTTTTATGATGTCATCATTAAGAGGACGAGGATCTTAGCTCATTTGAGCTTGTTTAAAAACCAGATGGTGATAATGCTACTGATAAGAATAATGCATTGAGTGATTATGCTAAGGTGAAACAACTTCGCGTTTCTCTTGATGGAACATTTTATCCACAAGATAGATTGGAAATTAATTGGGAAAAAAATGATTTTGCAGAAGCATACAAGTCTTACCAAAAGGTGTGTGAAAGCATTGGAAATAAAGAACCCATTTTAGATATAAAAGCATTTAAAAGTCTGTATGCGATTGACCCGAGTGCTCAAAAGGAAACTATAAAGTCTAATCGAGTGGATACTTCCCTATACATTGAAAGAGGAGAGAGTGAAGAAGTTGATACATATTTTTCGCTTTTGGAAGAAACAGAATTACAGATTAATACAGATAATGGTGTTATGATTAGTCTCTCATAATTTTTTTGATAAATAAATGAGTAGTAAAGTGCCAACTGGAGTATATGTTAATCAAATCAATCTTCATAAACTATCATCTTGGATTCAAAATCAAAAGCCTTGTATGATTAACGTTAATATAATTCAGAGAAAAGGAGCAGTAAGAATTGATGTTTTGCTCACAAGGGAACAGGTGAAAATCTTGAACGATACTGGCTCGCTTAAAATTAAAATGTCAAAACCAATGTTTAAGAAATATTCAATAAGAGAGACGAGTGGAGGATTTCTCCCATTTATACTTCCTTTATTTGCTGGTTTAAGTGCGGCTGGAGCATTGACGGGTGGTATTTCAGCAGCGGTGAAAACTGACAACGAAAAGAAGGCTCAACTGCGGACTCAAAAATAATTGGAAAGACATAATAAAGAGTTGGAGAAACAAATTGGTGGAAGTGGTGTAATTGTAGATTTTGCTGAAAAACTTGAAAGTCTGCCTGATAAAGCGAGATTGTTCGTTGGAGATATGCTTTCTTCGATCGCACAAAAGCAGGTGTAAAATTAACGAAAAGCGGTAATGGATTATATCTTTCTAATAAATAAATGAGCATTGATGAGTGGTTTAAAGAAAAGAACATCAAATTCAGAACTTTTCAAATATCGTAAGAAATTAAAAATTCAGAATGTGGTTATTTGTACGAGAGATGAATTAACAAACTTGCCTAAACATACAAAGAATATTATTATGAACTTAAAATATAATAATGAGAACAGTTCTCATTGGGTTTGTATTTTTAATAGTCAAGACAAATATTATTTTGATATTTTTGCTCTTCCACCACCTGTTGAAGGAATAAAATTCTTTCAGAATGGTGTTTATCAAATATTTCAAGTCCAATTAAATTCCAAGTGTTGTGGTCAATTATGTCTATATGTGTTATTTCAACTCAACAAAAATTAATTTTTTAATGACATTATTTTAAATCGAATATAAATGACATGTTGGTAAAGATGGTTCTGTCTTTGGTGTATCCCAAGAACTGGATATTGATTGATCAAATTATTACACAAAGGCACAGGCTGAACAACAGAAATATAGCATAGCAAAAAATATTAGTATGAAAAATGCTTATAAATTATCCAAGCCCGACTGACTTGGTAAGATAAAGTGATTTATCACTATATATTTATCACTATATATATATATATATATATATATATATATATATATATATATATATATATATATATATATATATATATATATATATATATATATATCCTTAACTAAAACGGCTGTGTATTCCAACGATACAGAAGTGTTGATTTTTATCTCCGGGTCATACAGAATTCAAAGTTCCAATTAAAATAAAATTTTATAAAGAAGGGCGCATCGTTTGTATGAGAATAGAACAATGGGGATATGATATTGTTACGAATCTGGAAGCTTACTGCACTCAGCATTCAGATCCCCATAGCTCAGTTATTTCAATTGGTAAATGTGGATAGATAGCTCCCTGGACGACGTGGGTATTTAGGTAAATTGAAATTGGCAATCGACCCTATCCCACGCGGTCGACCTATTGGCGATCTTCGGTCCGATAAGGGACCCGTCGGCTCCGGAGTGACCACCAATAAATTCTGGGTGTTCGGTGGAGCCTACTCTACTGCTCCACTTAACGGTCGTGCTTGCTACCGAACCCGGCACCACAACAATATGAATGATTAAGGGTGTAATTGGTCATTTAAAATTAACCTAGAAGACCAGGAACAATTAAATCGGGCTTGTAAGGAAGAATATTATCCACTTGGTGCCGAGAATGAGTATTGTGGAAGCACGATTTGCAAACAACAAATAAAATAATTTAATAAGGGTAAATTCAATCATGGTTTCGCCATAGTTTACATCATGAAAACACAAAGAACAGGATTATATATAATAAGTAAGGAAATATAAAATGATTTAACTATGGGAAGATGGGGAGGTGTTTCCTGTCATTATGTTAATCTGTCATACATTTCTAATACATAAATGACAGCAAGAAGGCTTCAAGAAAATTATCATTTCTGTGTCCAAGCACCTAAATCACACCCCAACGAATACTAAACCATCAGAAACATTTACAAAATTAATATATGAAATAGAGATTAATGTCAGAAAGCCGAAGTTTAAAGTTGTTGATATAGTAAGAATATACAAGTGGAAATCTCATTTTGAAAAAGATTATGCTAAACGATGGACAAATGAACTTTTTAAAATTGTTGATGTACTCGATACAGTTCCTTGGACCTATAAGGTATATGACCGAGACGGGGAAGAGATTTTAGGTTCATTTTATTCACAGGAATTGCAAAAGAAAAAGATAATAAATTGAAAAAAATATAAAAAATAGAACTCCACCCCATTTTTTTTTTAAACTCCACCCCTTTTGACTACGCCCACACAACCCCACCCACAAAAGGCACACCCACACAATCCCCATACACACAAGCTCCACACAAAAACCCCATCCCACACAAGCTAAAACCACAACCATCATATTCACATAATTAGTGATTAGTTAATTATTTCCCCAGACACATGTTTATTTAATTTTTAAAAAATTGCTCCACCCACACAAACCCCATGCACACAAGCTCCACCCACCCACACAAGCCCCACCGATCCACACAAGCCCCGCCCCATCCGCACAAGCCCCGCCCCATCCGCACAAGCCCCGCCAACACAAGC
>BROF01005839.1:35053-54827 GCA_024346535.1 Eptatretus burgeri | reverse complement strand
AATGATCACTTTTATCGGTCTTAATAGCCAGTTAATATCCCGAGCGCACATTGGCAGTCAATACAGGAAGGAACGCAATGAGCAGGTTGACATTCAAACAATGGGTATTTATTTTTACACGTAAGCAGTCAATGAATGGGGATATGGGACAAGACACAAGCAAAAGCCAACAGCCGATTGCTATTTCATTTACAGCACACACTTAATTACAATTCTACTTAAAGACAAGGCGCCACAGACTTTCATACAAAAACCCAAGAAAGAAAAGACACCGGCTCGTAAGCCTTTAATATTCCTCAGAGCCGGGATGACCGCAGGGGCTCCGAGAGGCTGGGCCGGTTACCTTGCCGCCCTGGTGGCGACTCGATGGGCTCTTGTTCGGCGACCCTCGGTATCTGTCTCTGTTCCACCTGGGGCGTTGCAAAATGCGCCAGTCGCTTGAGCGGCTTGAGCAGATTGGCGGGCGGCTCTCCTTGGTCGCTTGGCCTTACCCGCAGCCTGGTCGATCGGGCCTGGCCGACAACGTTTCAGAGGAGCGAACGGGCCTTGCTCTTTTAGAGTTGATGCTCTTTCAGGACCCGCTCACTCCTCAGTGTCGCTCGACCGACTCAGGGCCGTCTGCTCGGACCGTGACGTAGCTTGCTCGACTCCGGCTGTTCGACGCGCTCCGTCTCCGGCTGACGACTGATGACTCTCCACTGCCAACTGCCCCTGGCAACTTCTCCCGTCTACCAACGACGACTGCTTTCCAACCACCAACTCAACTGCTCTCCAACGACCCAGCCCAACTGACTCCCGACTAACTTCTCGGCGTTCCAGCATGGCTTTTTATCGGGTCCGGGGGCGCTCACTCTTTCACCTCCCACCTGAGGCTCGGCCCCGCCCCCTTTTCACCTTCAACCCTTCACCCTCGGCTGGTTCCGCCCCTTTCACTACTGATTGGACAGTTCCTTTCTCAGCAGAGGCCGTTCTGATCCACTTCTGCAAATCAGCTGCTCCACGGCTGACTGTACACGGACGCTCGAATGTGGCTCTCCCTGTTGCACCGCGAGCTCGTAACAACGGCATTTTGCCACTGTTTGCTGAGGAGGGCGCTGTGTTGTGGAGATTGACGTGGTTGTAGAGTTTGTTTAAAATAAAAGATAGCAAAGAATAACGACAAACTCAAAGATACACAGCCCGGCACACAAATAATTCCCTTTTTAGATCGGTGGGGAAATCTAACCTGGAACACACACTTACCGAAATAACTGATCTTCGGGGAACCTGAATGGTGTTCTGTGAATTTCCACCACCGTAACAATAAATGTGTGTATATATATATATATATATATATATATATATATATATATATATATATATATATATATATATATATATACATACATACAAACAAAAAACAGACAAATAAACAAACGCAAATGCAATACCCTCTCCTCTGGCGTGGATAACTAAAACAGCACTCGGTAGTGCACATACCTCTGCCAGACTGAACAGTTTATGATTTGTAGCCCACCAATAGGCCGGATCTATATTTGGATCTTCACCAAAATCAAACAAATTCGTCCTTGTCAAACACCTATCCTCTCCACCAAGTTTCATCCAAATCGGTCTGTACCATTTTGAGATATCCTGCTCACAGACATTGACAGACAGACAGGGGGTGAAAACATAATCGACATCCACCTTCAGTGGCAGAGGTAATTGTAATAACATAATAACGTACTGTAATAAATAGAGGGCGTGTGGCTGTAGCTGTGTCAACAATATTCACTCGTTAATAGGTCACGGCATTGACCAATTGGGTGTGTCCGTTTTTCCCTTCACTCATTGATTGGTCACGGCACTGACCAATTGGGTGTGTGCGTTTTTACAAGCATAGTTATTTGTTCCCATTGTGATCGCGTCTATCCACATCAGCAAACAATGGTCCATTGAGGTGGTGCAGCAAATCACACGCTTTCTTCACACTGTGACTCATCCTGGTGATTCCTATATTGATCGCGGTGCTAACCTTGACAATTTTATGTTTCGTTGCCTCCCCGGACACGAAGCAGCCAGCCCCGTTTGGTGGTTCAGCATGGGTACTCCAGGTGGGGGTGCCTCCCACTCCTCAGACTACCCTGCTGCTCCTGTGGGCCAGTTCCTTCAAAAAGCTGCCTTCCTAAAATCCAACCACCTTTGGAAACCTCAACAACTAACAATCTCATCATTTACTTCCACTTCAATGATATAATGGTCACAAAATATTTACCCAGTTAAACCTGCAACATTACCTTGGGATCATGAGGCAATATTACATCCAGAGCTGCTGCACCCCTTGGAGTTTGCTCAACATATTTGGTTAAACAATATAGGCGGTGACTGACTGTTCAAACCTGATCTTATCAAAATCACTATTTCATTATGTTTTTGCATTAACTGTACAGAGGCACTAAAACAAGGAAACCAAGTGAACGCAAAACAATCGTCTTAAGTTTATCCGTTCACTTACTTAATAAATGAATGAAACAATATACAGTAGTGCGAGACTGCAGGAGAAGTACCCATTGAGATCAACACCTCTTTCTCGACAACTGGTCATCAGTAGGAGGTCAAAAACACCACATATTACCGTGTATGCAATGAAGTGCAGCAGTGGGGAAAAAATAAACGTGAAAGCAGCGGTGACCTTTAATTATCAAAAAAAATTCCCTCGTGCTGGCATTTACGATTCTTATTTATCGATGTAATTGCAGGACGTTTTGCACTTAATCTTCACCGGTGAAACAAGGAAAACAGATAACTAATTTGTGAAAAAAAAAATCCACTTGGCAATGAAGCAATGATGCATGTAAGTTGCAACACACCCAAAGTTTAACAATTTTTTTATTTTTATTTTAAAAAGTACATGTTATGATACAAATTATTTCAATAAGGAGACGAGTTGAGCACATCGAAATGAGGGCATGATATGAACATTTGCTCACAAAGACGATGCAAATATAAAAAGTGACATCTTTTGCAGTAACATTCGACATTTTGTTCATCTGTATAAAAGATCATGCAACGAGAAACGAATGCATTTGTGCAAGCAAAGCTGGAGTTTAAGAGCAAAGTGACCAATTGGAATTGTTGATGTCAAAATTAAAAAAAAATAGTTCCTCGGATTGCAGGTTTAGTTGGGCTGGCAGGCCAGACGATTTAGAGGTGAATGAAACGAATGTGACTGCAAAAGATGTCACGTTTTGCGAGTGGCGTTTTGCACACCCAGAGGTATGCACATTCACCTTCGAATCATCTAGCTTGGGTTTAAATCCTGACCCAGCTATAAACCGTCATCCTGGTGTTTTGTAGGCAGGGTGATTCATCAGTCTGTTTTGTCCCTCGGATGGAGTGAATGGACACTGAACTAGGTGTCCTGACTGCCGGCATTAATTGGTGGACATTAAAGATCCCACGGTGTCCTTCGTGAAGAGTAGGTGAGCTATCTCCAGCACCATGAACAAATTACAAATCCCTGTCCAAATTGCCTTCGGTAGATTGTAAAGCCTGGCCAGTGGGTTCCAGAAAGACTTGGGCAAGAAAAGTTGCCCTCGGCAGACCCCACAGTAAAGTGGGAATGGTTGTGGGCATTATAGAAAATGATTACATGTTTAGTCGGTATAATGTTCATGCATGGGTAGGAGGAGGTGAGGCAGTAAGAACAGTTGAAAAGTTTGTGCTCACAACCCCAGCTCGTTCAGCATCTCTTACAAATTGCAAAATGTGCTAAAGTGAGCACTATATTTCTACTACATAGAAGGCAATGCCAATTTTGTATGACGACTGTAAATACCACATCGAAATATGTGGTTACACCGAACCCATTTTGCCGGTGAATGTGTGCAATGCATCATGTTCATGCAATAATGCAGAAGCTGCTGATATGAGAAAATGAATAACACATTTCCAACCTTGCAAAAAGATCCCTCAATTCAATATACTTCACCGATTATTTGATTTGTTTGCTTGTTATTCCTTCAAAATTATCTTTATTTGGGGGGATCCGAACCAGCTTTTAGAATCCTTTTTGAAAAGCAAATAATTCAAACAAACCAGCATCTTCTTCCAAATTTAATATCTCTCCACGCCCCCCCCCTCAACACACTCCCTCCCACCCCTCCGATACACCACCTTCCAAAACAAATGATTCCTTTTGCTCACTCAAAATTTCTTTGATCTTGATGAACAACAACGTAACCGAACAGGCTAATACAACATGAAAATTTAATGAAAAAGTTATTTCGTCCAAAGTACGCAGACTTACCAATTAGTGTTATTCTGCTTTCCGAATACATTACATTATACAGCCAGCATGATGTACATGCTGTTTTTGAATGAATCTCCATGGACACCGTGGCATAATAATTAATTATTACCTTCACCAGAGGAGAGGGTGTTACATTTGGGTCCGTTTGTCTGTTTCTAACGTGCAAAAATCGAGGATTTTTCGAGTGCTTTGTATTGGTTGGTTGCATGCGTTATTCTGTCTGTTTGTCTGCTTATCACCTAGCGGTCACAATTGATCTGATCTTCTTCACGAAACCTTACCACACAGTTGTGTTCGTCAAAAGCAAGAAGCCTATTGTTTTTGAGGTCAAAAGGTCAACAAATTTGGCAGATTTCTAAAATCCTCAATTTTCATCCGATTGACAAGAAATGTGAACAGGATTTGCATATCAGGTCACTGGATTCAGCCACCAATTTTTTTTTTTGAGCTAAACAAAGGTCAAAAGGTCAACATAAGCCGGATTTATAAAATTGTCAATTTTCATCCGATTGACTTGAAATTTCAAGAGGATTTGCATATTTGGTCATTGAATTAAACCAATTATTTTTGAGGTCAACATAGGCCAAAAGGTCAACTTGGGTTAGATTTTTTTAAATCCTCAATTTTCATCCGATTGACTTGAAATTTGAAGACTATTTGCACATCAGGTTACGAAATTCAACCACCAAATATATTTGAGATCAACATAGGCCAAAAGGTCAGCATGGTCATTTCTAAAAATGTCAATTTTCATCAGTTTTAATTGAAATTTGAAGAGTATTTCTGTATTTTGTCATTGAACTCAACCACCAATTATTTTTTGAGGTCAAATTTGTTTTATGGATTTCACAAGTATCGTGCTATGCATGACATCATTCTTGTTCGTTTTCTGTTTGCTTGTCCGCAAAGAACTTTCGTGTTTTTCTCTGCAACCGCTGATCCAATTGAGACGACATTTTCACCATAGGAACGACTACTCATGTACAATGTTTTAATTATGATGTCACAGGTCATGTGGTGTGTGTGGCAGCCATGTTGGAAAAAAAGGAAAAACTTTAGACCTCTATCTCCAAAACAGCACCAAGGAAAAAACTGAAACTTGGCACATGGCAAGTACTCATGGGGAATAAGTGTGATTTTTTTTAATGACATCAGAGGTGCCTTCGTTGTGACATCATAATTGCTTACGTAGAACGCAACAGCTGTTCAGCATGAAAATTTTTGACAGTCATCTGTGGATAAATTGGTCCACAGAAAAAATTTATGATGTCATCGGTCACGTGGTTCGGAAACCATTTTAATTTTTTTTTAATTTTTTTAACCCTCAAAAATATTCTCTGAAACTGCTGAACAGATCAAGGCGAAACATTACACGTATCACCGCGTATCCATGAAAAAACAAAATGTTCACACATATGATGTCATTTGTCACATGGTTTGGCAGCCAGATTGGATTTACCCGAAAACTGTTAAAAAATCTTCTCCAGAACGGCTGGACAAATCAAGGGGAAACTTCACACAAATGTTCCCCAAACTTTGGGGATACCAGGGTATTTACAAATAATTGATAGGTAACATGGTCTGACAGCCATATTGGAATGAGCGGATATCTTAAAAAAAAATTATTTCTCTTGAACTGCTTCATCAATTGACATGAAGCTTCACAATTATGATCCAGTGGTGATGGGGAATAAATGTTTTAAATTTCATTGTGATCAGGTGCATGGTCTGGCAGCTCGAATGATATAATTTTGTGAATCTGGGTTCTTTTCGATATATTTATGTTTTTGAATAAGGCTCACTTGGCTGTGCCTGGAGGGGTTTGAGGGTAGAGGAGTAACAGCTGAAACCTGAGCCCTATCCAAGCTCCTCCTGATGACTTTATCTTTGCTTTTTGCTTGTTCAGGTTCCTTCTGATGACTCCAATGCAGGACTGTACCTATTTGGTCTTCCATTTGATTTGAATTGAATATATTTTAATCCCATTCTAAATTCAATTGAATAATAATTATAAGAAAAATCAGAGGTCAGGGTCAGGTGTCCAATCAAGGCGGGGTTGCATCAAAGCGGGACTTCTTGGTACCCGGTCATCACTGCTAGCAGTTATAAAGTGGCAGTTCTAGTTATGTCTCTTATGAATTACAGAACACAACAGTACACAAACACCACAAAAAATACACCACACAAAATGACAAAAAACACCACACACAAAAGTTCTGGTGAAGGTCTAAAATTGCTGATTGCTCTTTTTCTTGTTAACAATTTTGATTCATTATTTTAGGAACTTAAGAGAAACACCCACAAAGTTTCACTATTAAGTATAATATTGAAAATAAGAAAAGGCAATCAGAGATCACAGACCCGACAGGGGACTTGTTTTGTGTGGTGTAGTTTGTACGGCGTAGATTGTGCGGCGTAGTTTGTTTTGTGTGGTGTCGCCCGCGCGGTGTCGCGTGGTGTGCTGGGCGTTTTTTTTTTTCATAACTAATTTTGCACACTTCTGAATTCAATAAAACTTTTACCACAAACACTTGAAACATGTTCCTATATCCTGTAAATATTTTGTTTGATTTTGTTTCTTCGCAACGGAATTACAGGGGTTCAAAACCAGGAATAGATACATGGCCCACGCTGTATATCGTTTTCGGTCCCACCTCTCAGCGTTAAATAATTACTTTAAAATTCTTATATCCGAATTTGGACCTTCACCAAATTCTAACCAGTTCATCCTCGTCACATACCCAACCCGTCCACCAAGTTTCGTCCAAATCCGTCAATAACTTTTTTGAGATATCCTGCTACACTGTATATGCAACACAGAAAAAAAAAATTCGATTTACTCTAACAAGCAGGACAATGTATAAATATTTCAGGAAGTAGGAAAAGTATTATATCAAGGTCTATCTGGCATCAGCTACAACTTATAGGTCTGGTTGTGGTCACCTTATGACAAGGATTAACAGTGAAGATTGGTGGAAAAAAAGACGGGGGGAGGGGGGGGCAGGGTGAGGTGGGAAAGTAAAATTCTGGTTTTAAAAAATGCAGTAAAGGTTTAAAATAAAACAAGTCTGATTTTATTTTAAGAGAAACTCTGTAGTCTCTGATTTCATGTCTCTCTGCAGAGCTCTGTAAATACTGATCATCACGAGCTACTCTTGCCCCTGACCTCCTTTTTGACATGTTAATGTATCATATTTTCCAATTCCATAGCTTGCACCACTATTATGGTCTCGTTTGTATGCGTGTGTTGTTTTCTGGGTTGTAATGAAGAGAATTAGAGAATGAATCATCATGTTTATTTTTACTTTCCAACCACAGTGTTCATGAAGCTCTTCCATGAACATCGGCCGTGGCTTATTAATGATGAACTGAATCAACAGGATGTTGATCGAGGAATGGTAACCACTGGGGAAAGCAAGGGAACGTTGTTAACCCTTCGTCGGAACGAACAAAAGAGCAACAAAGGGTTGATGCCAAAAAAAGTCAGTTTCTTGTTTTCCAATGCGGTTTGCATACTTCGATCAATGTCCTGTTATGTTGATTTCATCCGTCGCTCTACCTGTCCGACAACACAGATCAACACTCGCCTTCACCAGCAAGACGAGACGAGTTCTTTATTCATTTGCAGCACGTCAGCACGTCTGCACGTGCTTCTCTCAAGTTTGTACCTCGTTTTCCCAAGCAGTCAGAATTTCCCCCTGGAATGTTTAATAAAGGACGGAGCTTCACGCACCATTATTATGCCTGTATTCCTTTCATAATTTATTTATTTGTGCTCGTTTGTACAATGATCATTCCTTTTACAGTGTGTGATCTACATGCTGGGTCTGGAAGCAAAGGCATGATTCGATGTACGATTGATTACCTGTACATATACTACCTGAAAACAGAGCCTGGAAAATCTGGGAAGCCGAGTCATATCACCGCCCCAAATGTAAAAGGAAAATATACATTTACGGTTTCGTGAGATTATGATGGCAGCAGGGTTGGACACTGTGCATGCCCAGAATAAGAAAGATCACAGATGTCCTTTAAGATGCCGAGCACGTGTCACGCACTCCGAGTGAAAACGCATTTCATAGAAGAGGCACAGACATTCCCCGGTGTCTGCAATGGCGGCATGTTATACAAGCTGAACAGAAATCTTTTAGCAGGAATATTTTTTGGCACTTTAATACTTATTATTGCATCTAATGTGATATATCCGATGCAAGCGCCATCGCTAACCGTCCCCAACAAATTCCTGCGGATACGAGTCTTTCTGAGCATCAAGCGCATACAGACCATGTACATACATCAAGTGATGAAACATGTCCTCCCATAATGTCAATTGGGTCGTCGTGGCAGTGCCAGAGTTGCATTTATGAAGCGGTCATTTCAGATACTGCTGTTTTGATGAATGACAGCCCACGTAATGCATGATTGCCAACTTTGTGAGTGAAATTATCTCCCACTTTTCAAGCAGTGTTGAACAGCCAATTACTGGATTTGCGATCATTACAGGAATGTGCAAGAGGAGAAACACAAAGGAAGAGTGGTAAGTAGACGAAGAGAACAACCACCCCCTACCTCTCCCACCACCTACCCTCCCACTTCACCAGAATAATCTGGAACAATAAAGAAAAAAAAATGCAGCATTTATGATAAAGAAGAAAGCAATTTTGGATAAAAGCAGAAATTTTTCAGTCCAAAATGTTTTCCACACCAACAAGGCCACAGTGGCTCCTTGGTGGCGATGTGGCTTTGCATCAATTGGAAAACTTTTAAGTGCAGCCCAAGATTGGAGAACAGGGCTGAACAAGTGGTCACATTAACGACACATAGAGAAACTGTCTGCAAGCCTGCTCTCAAGATGAGTTACCCTCGCCGAAGGAGAGTGGATTGAATTTGTTTGTTTGTCTGCACAGAACTTTTGTGTTTTTCTCCACAACCGCTTGTTGGGTGGAGACAAAATTTTCACCATTGGTGCGACTACTCAGCCTGGTGTTGGCTTAGTGGTTAGGATGGCTGGCTTGGGATCCCAGGGTCCCGAGTTCGAGTCCCGTTTTCCAGTGAATTAACACCAGGAGGTTGACTCAGCCTGTCATCCTTCCGAGGTCGGCGAACTGAGTACCAGTGTACTGGTGCCGGTGTATGCCCCGGTTAGAATAGGTGTACCATATCCCTGTGTGTCGGAAGAGGCGACCAGGGTTGGTGTCAGGAAGGGCATCCGGCAATAAAAAAAAAAAACATTGCTTCAAGAAGGGAACCATGATTGCATAGAGCCCGCAAAAAGCTAACCCCTGCTCAGCAGGGGACAAATGGCTGTAAAAAGGGTGCGACCACTCATGGAGAATGTTTTAATAAGTATGACATCATACGTCACGTGGTGTGGCAGCCATGTTGGAAAAACGGGGAAAAAAATTGGACCTCTGCACCTCTGAAACTGCACTAAAAAATAAATTAAAACTTGGCACGTGGCAAGTACTACTCACGGGGAATGAGTGTGACTTTTTATGACGTCATAGGTGCCTTCATTATGACGTCATAATTGTACATGTAGAACGCTACATCCGATCAGTATGAAAAATTTTGAGGGTCCACAAATTGGACCACAAATGGTCCACAAATTTTTGTTGACGTCATCGGTCACGTGATTTGGCAGCCATTTTTTTTCTTTTTTAAACCTTCAAAAATCTTCTCTGAAATGGCTGAACAGATCAAGGTGAAACTTTGCAAATATGACCGCCAATCAATGAGGGACAAAAGGCTCACACATCAAAAATAATCACATGGTTTGGCAGCCATATTCGACGTACCATAAAACATTTAAAAACCTTCTTCTTCAGAACGGCTGGACAGTTTGAGGGAAAACTTCACAACGATGTTCCCCAAGGCATGTGTGTACAAGGTTGTTTAGGAATAACTGATGTCACATGGATTTAAGAAAAATATTAAATAATGTATTCTCTGGAAGCGCTTTATCAATCGACGTGAAACTTCACAATTGTGATCCAGTCGTGATGCGGAATATATGTTTTAAATTTCAACCTGATCGGACACATGGTCTGGCAGTCATCATTTAATTATTTGATCTGGGTTATTATTTAAATTTTTTGATTTTTGAGTAAGGCTCACTTGGTGAGGCCTGGATGGGTTTGAGGACAGAGTAGCAGCTGAAATGCGAATCCTATCCTGGTTCCTCCTGATGACTTCATCTTATATTTTTGCTTGTTTGGGTTCCTTCTGATGACTCCAATGCAGGACGGTACCTATATAGTCTTACATTTGATTTGAATTGAATTTATTTTAATCCCATTCTAAATTCAATTCAATAATAATAATAACAACAAAACGTCGTGGGTCAGGGTCAGTGTCCAATCAAAGTGGGACGTCTTTGTACCTGGTCATCACTGCCAGCAATTTTGAAGTGGAATAATATCTTGATGTTGTACTGGGTTGCAAATGCTCGAGAACATCTGAGGAAGGTTGCAAAAAGACGAAGGTAAGGTATAGGCAAATATTAGCTGGAAACTTGCAGGCAATAAGTGTGGGCACATGCACATACCCCCTCTGCACCGCTACTCTGGTCCTGGCATATTCTACTGCAGAGCACTGCACTCGGGTGTTGGCAGAGAGCAGCCATATCATAAACCTGGATTCTATCCTCAATTCTGCAATGCGAACTATCTATCATGAGGACACTCCATACCTTGGCTGTCTGTTTTCTAAAATATTCCTCCATGCAATATCCATAGGCAATACAGCACACACACAGAAATAGGCAATACAGAATATCACTGTGCCCAGGCTAATCCAAATTTCCCCCTCCGTGACGAAGTGAAAAAGTGGAAAATTTACTTTCCGCTCATCTCAAACCAGGCCAGCAATTCTGGTGGAGAGCAAAAGCATTCACTGACTTGGGATTTGAAATCCAACACTGACAAACCAGACATAATCTACTTAACAGAAACTTTCATTCTTCAAGACATCAATGACTCCCTAGTATCTCTCCCTGGTTACTCCCTCTTCCGGTATGACAGACGTGAGCCTCGTCCTGGTGGAGGAGTTGCTCTCTTCATCAAAGACATCCTCAATCACCACACACTGCCCTCTCTCCCCCAAACCCAACAAAATAGCTCTGGCTACGGCTTCCCCTACACTCCCACCTCATGTTTACATGTGTGTTGTCACGTCCACCAAACAGTGATGACTCCATTTTCATCTCGCTCTCCGAAAACATGGACCATCTTCTATCCTCTCATCCCAAATCTCTCTTCCTCATTTGTGGTGATTTCAATTGTCATCATGCCAGTTGGCTGGGTGTGGGTACCTCTCTCACCTGTCATGGCACTTCAGCAAAAGACTTCCGTGACTCATTGGGACCGACACAATCTGTCAACTTATTGACCCGGATCTCAACCAATGGTACTCCATCTCTTCTGGATCTGATTTTGACAAATTTCCCTGAAAATATCTGCTGCTCTTCCTTTGCTCCAATCGGTTCTTCTGACCACATGCTTGTCAAAGTAGACATCTCTCTGGCTGTTATTAGAGAACCACCTCACCGCCGTCGAGTCTGGCATTTTACTCAGGCGGACTTGGCAGGGCCTCCAAGCAGCCATCAAACTCATAGACTGGTCTCCCATCGCTACTTCTTCCGACATCAACTCGGCCTGGGAATTCTTTCAAAGAAACTTGCTCTCCCTCATGCACAGATTTATCCCCTCTCATCTTCAGTTGTCTAACCCTCCCTCCCACCCTTGGTACACTGAAGCAAGTGACGAGGTAGTTGTCCTAAAGCGACTTACCTTCAAAGGCAAATCCAACTGAAGGCAATCTCAGTTTCTGCCACAAAGCTCAGAACAAGTGTGTGTCTACCCTCAGGAGAGCCAGAAAACATCTTCTTTCTTATCTCAAGTCTGAACTCTCAAACCTCTCTCCTTCCGACAAATCCTGGTGGCATCTAGTGAAGACTGTTTCTGGTGTCTGTTCCCCTGCCACCCCTCACTTACCTCAAAAGGCCACACAGCTGACACTGCACATGAAAAGGCTGAATGCCTAAAGTCCATGTTTGCTTCTAAATATTGTGTGCTAAACCCATCGCTTTCTCTACCCACCTTAACCAGTTGCACCCAGCTGTTCCAGGACTCTGTGTCCTTTTCTCCTGACAAGGAGGAGAGCTTGCTGTCAAACCTCGACTCAGATTCTGCAACCGGTCCAGACGGCATCAGCCCACGTGTCCTCAAAGCCTGCTCCTCTCCTCTTGCTCACCCTCTCTCTGTTCTATTCACCCTCTCATTTGCTCAAGGTCATCTGCCATCTGCTTGGAAATCAGCAAACATCACTGCCCTGCATAAAAAGGTGCAAAAACAGTTCCCTGTAACTGCAGACCAATCGGCCTTTTCCCAATCATCAGCAAGGTTATGGAATCCATCATCGCTTCAGACATTAAATCCTTCCTCTTCTCCAAAGGTTTGATTTCCGAACATCAATTTGGATTCAGACCAGGTCACGGAGCTGGATATGCTGCTCCTGCTCTCCCAACAATGGATAGAGATCCTCAATGCCAGACATGAAATCAGAGCCATATCCCTAGACACATCACGTGTCATTGATACGGACTGGCACTCTACCCTTGCTTACCAAACTCTCTTCCTATGATATCCAAGGACATCTCCATTCATTGATCACAGGCTTCCTCTCCTGTCACAGCCAACGTGTGGCCCTAAATGGAGTTCTCTCATCCCCTCTTAATGTCCAGGCTGGAGTTCCTCAATCCAGTGTTCTGGGCCCTGTTCTTTTTCTGGTTTTCATCAATGATCTCTCTGACTCTCTGGAAAATCCTCTATATCTCTTTGCTGATGACTCCACCCTCTGCTGTACCCTCTGTCATCCCTCAGATCGGCAAGCAGCAGCCTTTTCACTCTCTGCAGATCTGGATAAAATCACAAACTGGTCCAACACGTGGAACATGTCTTTCAACCCTGACAAATCTCACTCTCTCACTATGTCTCTCCAAAAGGACTGTATGGAAACTCCCCCCCACTCCCCCACCCCATCTACTTTCTCAACAATCCTCTGGAAGAAGTTCTTTCATTCACTATCTGCCATGATCTTTTGGCTTCTGTGTCTCACTATCTGCCATGATCTTTCCTGGGAAAGCCACATTTCCAAGATGGCCTTCAAAGCCAGTCGCCGACTGGGAATCCTCCGTCGTGCAAAGTCCTTTCTTGGCCCACCCGAGCTCCTGACCACAGACAAAGCTTTCGTCTGCAGCCTGATGGAGAACAGCTCCGCCCTCTAAGCTGGTGCTCCCGCCTTTCACCTTTTTCGGCTTCACGCTGTGGAAACCAAGGCATTGAGGATGATTGGTATCGCCCTCGGTGAAGCTGAGTCTTTGGGTCTCTCACACTCTCACTCTCTCACCGCAGGCAGGTCGGTGGTGTTTCTGTCTTCTCCTGTCTCTGCACTGGCCTCGCCCCCCCCCCCCCACCGCACTCTGAGATACTTCACCCTATATTTCTGCACGGCACTCAAGGATCACCATCAACTCCTTCTGGTAAAACTACGAAAATCAAGAATCACTGCTCACCTTCACCCTTTCATTCCTCTTTTTTCACTCTTCAATACAGCTTTCACCAACAAAAAATACTTTCACTCTTCAAAACAGCTGCGAGACAAACTTCAATCCCACTCTTCCCTCCATGTCTTCAAAACAGCTGTTCACCACCATCTCTTGTCTTCCCCCATCCAAAACCACAATCTTTTCTAGCCCTGCTAATCCATCCCAAACCCACCTCCTTCAAATTCCCTGCTTTCCTTCCTGAAAGTCCCTGTCGTGATGGGACCTGAAAGTCTCTGTCGCATCCATCTTGTTGACCTTGTGTACCCTGCCCCATCCATCTCCCTTCCACAGATCTCCTCATGTCTCTGTCCCCCAATGCTTTTTTTCCTTCCCTCTCACACCCCTCTTGTCTCCTGCTCTCCTTGTTGTGCTTTCTGTGCGTTAGCTCTCATACGAGCATCGAGAGTATATAAAATAAAAATAACAATTAAAAAAATGTGAGATCATGACTGAAGATTAGGAATAATATGGTGCCCAGAACACTGCCTTGGTGAACTCCAGCCTTGACAGGGAGAGGTGATGAAAGGGTTCCGTTGAGAGTCACACATTCACGACAAAAGGGGAGGAAGTCAGTAATCCAAGAGTGGAGTTGTCCTTGGATTCCATAGGCAGACAGTATGGAGAGCAAGGCAGGATTCCAGACAATCTAAAGCTTGAGATATGTCCAGAGAGACTTTCCTGATGTCATGTGTGATATTGAGGGCCTCCACCATTGTTGGGAAAGGAGAGTAGAAGCAGCATGTCAAGGTAGGGTGACCAGGTCTGTATCCGAAGTGATGTCTTGAGATTCGGCTGTTGGAGAAAAGGAATGATTTTATGTCAAATGTGATGATGGATTCCACGACCTTGTTGATGATTGGAAGTACAGTAAGCGAATTGGGCTGTTGTTAAGGGGATCCGTTTTTGCACCTTTTTTAATGTAATGCTCTGATGTTGCCTGATTTCTATTTCCCCAGGTGAATATAGGAGGCCAGTCCTGAAGTGTTAAAAATAAAATAAAATAAAACTTAAAAAATATATATATATAGAAATATAAAAAAACTGGGAATACGCAAAGCGCAAATGTAAAAACAGGTCATACACTCATATATACACACACACACACACACACACACACACACACACACACACACACACACACACACACACACACACCTGTAAAGCTCAGTGAAAATAATCTTGCAGCAACTCCTTTGATCAACCGCAAAAGCAATAGCAATAATTATGACTGGCAAGTCTGCTGCCAGCTGTCCTTTTGCAGTCAAAAATGTTGAGCACCCCATCGGGCAGTCAAAAAGCAACTCAAGTCCGCACCACACAGACTTCCCCCCAGACTACCCACCTCACTGGTGGAGGAAAAAGGCCACATGAGAACGGACTTCCATGGGCCATGCCCATGGCAAGGATTAATATAAAGGGTGAAGAAATTGTGGTGCAGAAGATCTTTTATCATAATTCCCAGAATGGTGATATTTTAGACAGCTAGTTTCATTACTAATTCCCTACCTGGAGATCTGTCCATGACTCTCAAGAGCTGAATTCCAAACTTTAGTAAATGTAAATAGACCAAATATCAAGAGTCGTATAGAAAAACTGTCTGAGAATATATCTTAGCTAAGGATGGATCAACGATCAACTTCGGGTGAGTAGACATAATAAAGTTTGTATATTGTTAGCGTTCTGTGTGAATCTCGAAACAAGGTCAAAAGTCCCTGTGAGCTTCATAAATCAGCCATTTGTGGATATTTTACTAATCTTTAATCCCAACCAATCATCGTTATCTTCCATGATTCGCCACTTTGAAGATGTAATTGAGATTTCTAAAATTTTCAATTTTCATCTGACTGACTTGAAATTTGAAAAGGATGTATATTTCAGGTCAATGAATTCAACCACCAATCCTTTATTTATCAAGGATCTTATTGTTTGCAAAAGATATGGATGGCTTCCAACCTAGTTCACCAATTTATCTGCCAATGGCATTCGGTGCCCTCTTGTTGTTGGCTGGCTGGTTTCCTCCACACGTACAAGCGACATCGTTGTAATGGATGGCAAAACATTCTCTGTTTTTAACCTTTGAGCTTGGTGGCCCACAGGCAGCGTTCCAAAATCAATCTTATTCTTAGTCCACATAAATACTTTCCTTTTTTAGGCAATGCAGGGGGGGGGGGGAATCTGCTGTGTCACTTTGAAATGAATCCTTACTCGAACCCTCCGATGAATGTGCCGGGACTGCACCTCTCTTTGCCAAAATGAATTGGAATAACTTTGTTAACCACACAGAGTATTACATATGGTGTTAACATGGTGAAAAATGTCACGACGCTCCCGATAAAAAAAAAAAATCCCAAATACGTTTCGGTCATCAAGCTCTGGCTAAAGTGCAATATTTGTAGTTTGTTGGTCTCAACACCAGTCCAAATCGATCTTGGCCTGAGCACAACAAAACTGCCTTTGTGGTGTACGTCAACTTGGAATACACTGGAGAGCAAAACCTTGTCTTGACATCTCTCAGGTCCTCACGGCATCGAAAGCATTTACTCCATTTGGATGAAATACAGTTCCCCATGTTTAGCGGCTGATGCTGTATCTTGCTCCACACACCTGGAGGCAGTGAAATCTAAGGTTTGGAGAGTTATTGGTATCACTTGACAGGAAGTTGAAGCACAGGGCTTGTTGCTTTCTTATGGCAGAGAAGTTGGTGGCTGCTTGATTTTCTATGCCTCCTTCTCAGATCGAGCAATCGTGCTCCAGCAGACACACACCTATTGTCTCTGTGCAAAAGGGTCACGTGCATTCATTGATTCCTGGTTAACCTTTACGAGTATTTACGAAACTGTGAGGTCACCTCCATCCCTTTGTTTCTCGTTTATGCAGGTGAAATCGCTGCCCTGAATGTGGTTGATCCTTTCCTTCTCTGTTTTAAGGAGGCAGGTCACAAGAATATGTTTCCCTCAGCATCTGTCACCTATAATACCTTATCTATCATTGTTACATGCAAAAATCAAAGATTTTTCAAGTATATTGGTTGGTCTTATGTGCTATTCTGTCTGTCTGTGTCAATCGCATACAGGTCACAATTTTAAGCCGATCTTCAAAAAACTTTATGACGTGGTTGAGTTCGTCATAAGCAAGAACCCTATTCATTTTGAGATCAAAAGGACCACATAGAGCAAGGGTCAACAACTTTGTGAAATTTCGAAGATCCGAAATTTTCATCCGATTGAAGAGAAATTTGAACAGGATTTGCCTATCAGATCACTGAATTCAACCACTAATTATTTTTTGAGGTCCAGATAGGAGAAAAGGTCACCATCGGCCGAATTTCTAAAACTGTCAATTTTCATCCGATTGACTTGAAATTTGAAGAGTTGCACATTTGTTCATTGAATTCAACCAATTATTTTTGAGTTAAACATCGATCAAAAGGTCAACATAGGCCACCCCAAATCCACCTCCTTCAAATTCCCTGCTTTCCTTTCTTAAAGCCCCTGCAGTGTCCATCTTGTTTACCCTGTGTACCCCACCCCAACCCTCTCCTTCCACAGATCTCCGAATGTCTCGATTCCCCACTGTTTTGTCCTTCCCTCTCCTGCCCCTCTTATCTCCTGCTCTTCTTGTTTTACATTCTGTGCGTTAGCTCTCATACGAGCCTCGACATTGCACAGAAAATAAATAAATAAATAAATAAATAAATATATTTTTAAAAACGTTGACGACTTCGGTGAGATTTCTAAAATCTTCAATTTTCATCTGACTTGAAATTTCAACAGGGTTTGCAAATCATGTCACTGAATTCATCCACCCATTATGTTTGAAGTCAACACAGGCCAAAGGTCAACAACCTCAGTGAAATTTCCAAAATCCTCAATTTTCATCCGATTCACTTGACATTTGAAAAGGATTCACATACCAGGTCACTGAATTCATCCACCCATTATTTTTGAGGTTAAATTTGTTTTCGAGATTTCGCAAGTATTGTGCTCTGCACATCTTTCTTGTTTGTTTGTTTGTCTGTCCTATGTCTACATGTTCACCATCCCCTTATTACCCAATCCTTTCTTTTTGAATTCTTCCACAACAAAGTGCATGCACATGTCTGTAAGTTCTTGTGCATGAGCAGATAACCACACAAAGAGCTGAGTGTTTGGTCGGGGAGTTAAATACTCGCTTATTTTTGCACTGGATGGTGGGAGTTTTATTCCCATGACTACCCACCCAAGCCAACCCATACTTGGCAACTGTGATGCGAATATGCCCAACATCCCTAAATTGAGTTGCTTATCGGGATGTGCCAGACTAGAGTTGAAGGAGTTCAAGGAAGCACAACAAAAATGGGCAGTATGGCAACTTGAGTTGAGATAAGCCTTTGTTCTACAGTACACTAAAATGGCCTGTTTTAGTTTCATGTAATGGGCTGATTCATACGACTTCTCTCATCCTAAAGACAGTGCAAGCATACATGTGTTCCAAAATTCAATAAGATGACACCAATGTTCAAATTCTAGCTCTTCAACATTGGAGTAAGGGGGAGGGGAGGGAGGGGAAAGAAGTTGAAATTAGAAGTTGTGCTTCCGCAACAATAAAAAAAAAACACTTATTGCCCTGTATTTGCTTCATCACTGAAAAGATTTAAGAAAATGGGAACATTTTAAATCACATTTAGCAGAAATCAATACACAAAATATTGGAACCACTCTCAGAAATAGAACCACAGACCAAGGTCAAGATCATTGCTAAGGGTAACATGGTATTGGCTTAACAGTTAAGGAGGCTGGCTTAAGATCCTCGAGTCTTGAGTTCAAGCCCGTCGCATTGTTTAATTAACGCCAGGCAGGTCGACAGCCTGTCAGCCTTCCGAGGTTGGCAAAATGAGTACCATCTTGCTGGTAACAGAGGCATTGCATCAGCGGCACAGGTGCACCCCCAGAAAATGATGCAGCCAAGCAGCCACTGGCTGCATATGAATAAATAAAAATACTAAGGTCTGTGAGGACAATGTGTTTGCAAGCCACAGGTGTTGCCCACCGATCCCTTCCAAATGGAGCAGCTTAAGTCAGGGTGCCCTCCACTGGGATAGTCGAGAAACAGCAGGTCAGCTTTGGAGTAATTACAGCCGGTACCAAGTGTGGCCAGATGCACAGCACAACCAGACACTTGCTGTATGAGAAACCTTTTGTTTGGCTCACTGCATTGACACGGCTTGGCACGACAGTATATGTCGTCAAACATGGCAGTAGGGAATTGAGTAATGTGGAACATATTCCTGCCTGAGCGGCCAAACATCCTGGGGACTTATTTTGTGCTCATCACAAACTTTGTGCGATACAGCCGACGTGTAACACCTGCAAATAAATCTTGGCGATACCTCATTGAACTGTATCATTTGATCAGCCTTTCCTCAACGATGAAACTTCACTGATTCAGCTGAGGTAGGTGTAAACTCCCATCTATTTATGGTGCAGACATGGAAGTGAAACGAGGATAAAATAAGAAAAGAAAAGAAGAAAAAAAAGGCAGATGAGAGAACATAGAATGAAGTGTATAGTTCATATAAGAGAAGTTTGGAGAGAAGGGAAAGGAAGTTGGTTGGCTATAAAAGGAGGAGAGAAGAGAGATAGATGATGCAAAGAGTATTTACAAAAGAGTGTGTGTGGGGAGGAATGGTGTAAAAAGAGACATAAAAAGCACACAATTTTGTTCATTATAAATTATTGGTCCTGAAAAGCCAGCCCCTCGGCCGGGGGGGGGTTGTTTCCCCCTCACCAATCACCTTATGGATGTATACCAAATTATTTGTCCAACCCCAAATTATATATTTGATAGGTATATATATATATATATATATATATATATATATATATATATATATATAT
>BROF01005839.1:12710-23313 GCA_024346535.1 Eptatretus burgeri | reverse complement strand
AGGGAGGAAATTAACTAATTGAGGGAAACTATGAGATTGGAGAATGAGGAACAAGAGAGACAGTGGAATAAGAAACAAAAAGAACAAGGAATGAAAATGGAAAGGGAGATTAACCAATTGAAGGAGACGACGAGATTGGAGAATGAAGAACAAGAGAGACAGTGGAATAAGAAACAAAAAGAACAAGGAATGAAACAGGAAAGGGAGATTAACCAATTGAAGGAAACAATGAGATTGGAGAATGAGGAACAAGAGAGACAGTGGAATAAGAAACAGAAAGAAGAACGAATGAAACAGGAAAGGGAGATTAACCAATTGAGGGAAACTATGAGATTGGAGAACGAAGAACGTGAGAGACAGTGGGATAGAAAACAAAAAGAACATGGATTTGAGGTTGACCAATTGAAAGAAAAAGCAAGGTTGGAGTACGAGGAGATAGTGAAAGAACAAGGAATGAAACAGGAAAAGGAAATCAACAAAATGAAGGAAACGATGAGATTGGAGAATGAAGAACATGAGAGATGGTGGAATAGAAAACACAAAGAAAACGAGGTTGAAGTTAACCAACTCAAGGAGAGAGCAAAATTTGAGTCCAGAGATGGAAAAACTCCGGAAAGAGAACGAACAACTCAAAAAGCTCAGAGAGGAAGAACGACTCAAAAGGAGTCAGGAAGTAGAAAAGCGCAATAAGGTGGGATGTGTGGTAGCACCACAAGGAGTAATGTTAGTGGTGCAGGACTTGATTAACACGACTCGTCGGATGAAGCAACAATTAGGACAAACCCTGATAAAGGAGACACAAATAAAAATGGAGACGAGGGAAATAACAGAGACGATGAAGGAAATAGAAGTGTTGCCAGAGACACGGGAGATAGACCGAGTAGAGGCTGAATTAAATAAAACGAAGGAGGGAACAGAGATGAAGATCCAAGGAGAAACTAATGAAAGCGAGGAAGAAACGGAAATAATAAACGAGGAGACGCAGACGCAGGAATTAAAAGAAAGAACAGAGACGCGGGAGATAGAAAAAGTAGAGGAGAGACTACACGATAAAGACGGGGTAAAAGACGAACACACACACATGGAAGTAGTCGAGGACAATGAGGGGGAGCTCGGGGAATGTGTCGTGACCCGGTGCAAGCAGCCGGATAGCCTCCTTCAGGAATGGAGGGAGATGCTATGCTCCCTTGAAGCGGATCTCGACCAGGTGGGTCCGGTCGAGCTTTGCGAGGTAGAGGGGGCGAGTGCTGTTGACGGGTGCACACGAAGCTTGGGGGGTATGAAGGCCCCGGGAACCCTGGTGGTGACGCGATTCCCCATTGTGAATGTCCCGGTATGTGTGTTCACGAGTGTGGCGAAATGTGTGCTGAAAAGCGCGCATAGCGTGGGTGAAAGGTTGTGTGTGAAGGAGACCGTGTGTGTGAATAAAATGGTGTGCGTGGTTGTGAGTGTGCCGAAATGCGTGCTTCCCAGCACGCCGTGTGTGGATGAAACACCGTGTGTGGATGAAGCACCGTGTGCGAGGGAAATGGCATGCGTGAGTGAAAGGCCGTTTGTGGATGAAGCACCGTGTGTGAGTGGAACCACGTGGTGAGTGGAACCACGTGTGCGAGGGAAATGGCATGCGTGAGTGAACGGCCGTGTGTGAGAGGAATAGCGTGCGTGAGAGCGCTGTATGTGAGGGAGATGGCGGTTGGCATGCGTGAACATGCAACCGCATGTCCCGGTGTGAATGTCATGTCGAGGTGTGTGAGCGTCGTGGCACGTGGGAGTTTGTGCGCGAGAGTGCGACGAAGACGGTGCTTGACGGTGGACAAGGGCAGAGTAGCGGCCGTAGCTGTTTTGGGGACCGTGCCGGGTTTGCACGGCAGCGTGCGCGGGGTCCGTGCTGTGCTACGCACAAGGCCGCCACGTGCGTGCTTGCGCGAGTAAAACTCGGTCCGTAAACGCCGCGGTGGATTTGAGGCGACCCCGCAGACGGACAGAAGGTAGGCTGGATAATGGATTTGGACCGGACGGGTTCTCCACGCGAGCGTGTTTGTAAAGCTCCGAGGAGTAGCGCACATGTGTTCGCGTGGGGAACCCCTCGAAACGCAAGGCTTGCTATTAATGCGCAGGGTGACGTCGTGGCTGCATAGTTGGAATCCGGCAGGAGGTAAATCCCTGCCGGATGTTGCCGTCCGAGAAGGGATGAGGTGTGCGAACAGCTGCCATGACGTGATGGGGAAAGAGTGCAGGTTGTGAGTTGCCGCGCTGGTGAGCGCATGGAAAAAAAAAAGAGCAAAGCAAGCCTCCCCGCTTCGAGTGACAGGATTCCCAGGTAGAGGGGTGGAAGACCCCCTGGCTAGGGCACAGGACACCACTAGTTAGGGGGATGGGTTAGCTTAGCTAGACCGGCTTCATGGGGCAGGGATAAGTCCTCATGGAGCCAGTGGAATGGATTAGTTAGAGGGATTTCAGTTTAGATTTAGGATGGAAAAGGGATTTTGGGGACAGAGACAGACTTTGGATGTGTAGTGGGGACGTAGCTTAGCTATGTAGTGTTAAATGGAATGTGCTACTAGTTTAAGGGATGACGAGGGAGCACGAGGTAGTTATGGGATTCAGTGAAAAGAATGGCAGAATTCAGCGATGTGAGTTGAGAAATGGAATGGAAACGTGTTGAGTGAGTGAAGGCCAGCAGGCCTGAGTGAATGGAGTGAATGTGGAATGCATGGTGTGATGAGTGATTGGGGGAGGAGTGACTCCCACCCAAGGGACCCCGGGGTCAGTGTAAAGTGAGTTAGGCAGTTAGTCAAATTGACAAAATGGAGGTCGTTTTTCTGTTGGTGGGAACGTAGGCTCGAAACCCATTTGGAGGGGTGCAGGAGCCCTGTTGACGGGCTGGGAGCGTGGCTGCGAACGGTGAGTATCGCTTAGTGGGTACCCCGGGCACCGGGTGAGTTGGCCGCGGTAGGCCAAGGGTCCATGGGGGGCCGGGATAGTGTAGTGGGCACGGGTGGGCCCGCATGATGCGGGGCTCAGGGCGCCACTGGCCGTGTGAGCAGTGCATTGGGCACGGGCACCCAGGGAAGGGGCCCGGGGCACCAGCCGGCCAAGTGAGCATTTCAGGGGAGTAGCCATGGAGGGCACTCCCCAGTGTTTAGGGAGCTGGTACGCTCGGATGCAGTTGCAGGGCCCGGGGGTGCCATGGTTGGAAAATCGGCAGAGGTAGTTCCTGCCAAGGGAGCCACGCGTCCCAACCATGAGACCGTGCGAGGGCATGAGCGAAAATTGGAGGGCGAGGCCCAAAATTTGTGAGGACACCAACACAAGCGACGGGAATCTTGGTTTGTAGAACCATCAGTTTAAGCGAGAGGCGCTTTTGGAAAGCCCCGGGGTAATTTAAAGTCAATCATGTTAGGGTAGATAGAGAAGTGTACCCCTCCGCACCATATATCCCTTCGCTCTCGTTGTGGGCTGCTGGACCCACTTTGGGTAAAAATATCGCTGAAATCTAAGGAGGCCATTCTGAAGCTTTATTGGGCCTCGACACAGTACACTAGCTCTCCCTTATTCCCCTCCAGGAAGGGAACGTAGGGGTTGGGAGTAGGCTAGGTGACAGGATAGGTTAGCTGGACAAAGAATATAAAGGGGTTAGGGAGACGATTTATAGAAGGGGAAATAAAAATAAAGTAAAACAAAAAAATAAGTTGGGGCTAAATTGGATTTTTTGCAAACTAAGGGGGTGAGTGTGGACAGAGACAGGCAAAGGCGATAGGTTGGGAGGGAGACAGTAGGGTAGGTCTGAGCCCGCCTTCTGAGTGGCCAGCACCCCCGCACTCCCTCCACACACCTGCAGGATGAGACAAGAGGCCGGCCAGCTTCACTTGCCGACCTGTTTTTGCTACAAGGCCTGTGCCAGTCAGCTTCACCTGCCGGCCTGTTTTTGCTACAACGGCCTATGCCGGCCTAGTCTGCCTGCCTTTACCTTGACCCCATGCCTGCGAGCCCTTTTTTGCATTTGCCCCATACCAACCATCACCATGTGCGCCAGGATCCTCGCGCAAGCTGCAGGGACTGCCCTGTAGGCAGCCGCATCATGGGACTGCATTGAGGAGCCCGTGCACCGTGTATCCATCCATCCATCCATCCGCTCATTTGCTCGTGTTTGCTTGCGTCAGTACCATCCGGTGTTCTGCAGGGACTGCCTTGCAGACAGCCGCACAAGGAGACTGCATTTGTGCACCCGTGCACCATTTGTGTTCAATGCGCTCATTCAAGGGGGAGGCCAAGGACTGCATTGGTGCAGCCGGCCACATTCCCTGTCACCTGCATTTGTTTCATGAGCCAGAGACTGCGTGTGAGCAGCCTGGCTCCCTGCTTGAAGAATGGTCTGTGGGATGGCGCATAGCCGCCGGGTTAGGGTGAGTCACCTTCAGCAGCTGAAGACACAAAAAGGTTTTGTGACAGACAACCAGGCCTTTTGAACAGGCCCTGAAGACATCCGACCTTCAGCTGCGGGGGCGGCTTCAGCTGATCTTCAGCTGATACCTTCAGCTGATCGGGCTTTGGAGCAGTCCGAGCATCGCTGAGGGACGAACGGGTTCTTAAAGAGAGCATCAACTCAGAAAGAGCAAAGACCCGTTCGGTCCTCTCAGGCGTTGCTGGCTGGGGCCCGAATCACCAGGCCGTGGCCGAGCCGCGGTTACGCTAGCTGCCGTGGGGACGGAACGTCGCGGGTCGCCCCAGTGAGGATGGTAACCTGTGCGGCCTCTTGGAGCTCCTTCGGTCCTCAAAGCTCCAAGTTTATAAAGACCCCGAGAGGTCCAGTCTACCCCCTTGTCTTGGGGGGGGGGGTTTCCTTGCTTTTCTTTGTATGAAAGTTGTGGCGCCTAGTCCGTTAAGTAGAACTGTGTATAAGTGTGTATAGAATAAATAAACAGTCGAAGTTCCTTTGCTTTGTTTTGTTTTTGTTGGCTGTATAATTGCATATGTGCATGCTTGTATACGTGCCTGCATGAATACCTGACTGCATATGTGTGTGAATAAATGTGCTTGTTTGAATGTTGACCTGTTCGTCACGTCATTTTCCCTCCATTGAACTGCCGTATTGCATTTCGGAATAATAGCGGGCTTTTTAATAGCCGATAATAGAATCAGGTCCAGCGAGGCCTCGCGATAATACCCCGCTCGGTTATCCCAAAACGGAGCGAGCTGCTTAAGCGACTCGTGTCCAAGCAGGCCTCACTGAGGTACAATCTGTCGGTAATCTACCCACGCGAATAATTAGGTAATTCGATTATTTGGCGATCGGACCCTGTAGCGCAGGTAGAGTGCGGACAAGGTTGTGGTGTGCTTGGAGCACACCTGTGACTGGTTTTCGGCGTTGTTCCGGAAAGTCGCGACTGAATTGCACGTTCGTTGGGCGAAGTGGCCGCGATTCGGTTAAACGCGGTCGTTTGCATGCCGGCGGGCGAGAATTCGTAACAATATACATATATATACACATACATACATATGCACACATATACATACATGTATATATACACATATACATATATATATATATATATATATATATATATATATATATATATATACAAATGTATATATGCATACATATACAGCCATGCGCAGCTTAACGACGTTCCGGGCAACGACGGATCGCATATACGACGGATCTGCCAGCTCTGAAAAAAATAAAAATAAAAAAAAAATGTAGCTGAAAAATTCCTATCGCCGAGTGATGGAGCCGACGTAGCGCTGCCAGCCGTATAAAAATAGCACGTACAATTATGTACACTGTACAGTACATAATACTTCATAATGATAATAAACGACAGTTTGGCCCCGTTATAATGCGATCGTTGAAGTCCATAAAATGTCATCACGAAAAAAGCAGGGTCGTGCTAAATCGGGATTCAAGGAAATTGGCTTTCAAACTGAACCAATGTTTCCACGTTTACCTTCTAGCAAGTATATTACCTTTGAATTGAAGAATTCCACGAATAAGTCGTTTGTTGTTAGTCGAAATTAAAACACCAACTTGTTTTTAGTGAAGCTTTTTATGTTGTTAAAACAATCGCACTGTTCCGAAAACATATATCACAATTGGCAGGTGCTCGTTTCTTCATTTGGAAATTTTCACATCGATGCAATGATTACGTATTTATAAAATCCAAACGCTATTTTTTCATCTTTCTATAATCGATGCGAGAGGAGATTGTAAGCTGCTGCTAACAACACTGATGGCCGTCATGAACAGCACAATGGTAAAACTAACGCCTCTTCCGTCTCTCTTGGATGTGTGTTACAATTGCTGACAGTATTCAGTACAGTAACATGCTGTACAGGTTTGTATCCGAGGAGCAATAGGCTATACCATATAGCATTGGTGTCTTAGTTTGTGTAAGTACGATATTCGAAAACGATGTTCGAAAACGAAAACGAAAAAAAAAAAAGATGTTTGCACAACGACGACGTCGCTTAACGACGCGTTTCTCAGAACGTAACCCCGTCGTTAAGTGGCGCATGACTGTGTATACATATTTATATATTTATACATATATATATATATATATATACATATATATACATATACATATATATATATATACATATACATACATATACATACATATACATATACATACATATACATACATATACATATACATACATATACATATATATATATATATATATATATATATTTACAGATTTCAGAATCTGATCTGACGAATGCATGCAAACATCGAGGTCCTCAGCCAGTTATTTCCCAAAATGCATGTCCAGGATAGACCCAAATGCATGCCGTTCGTCCAGCACTACAAACATTGCATCGTAGGCCAGGAATGATTACGAGATTGGCGGTTTGTCACATGCAATGATGCGCAAATGGGCGGGGTGGATTTTCCTAGTCTGCTTGAGGCTCCAGCCAGACGGACCGCCTCCAATGAGGACGTGAGGTCAGTTTTTTTTCGGCAGTCAGTTGGCGATAGCTGGTTGCGGTTCTGACAGCTTTGAGAGTGTTTCAGTCGGTTACAGTCAGATGGGCGCTTCGGCGGTTCCAGTGAGACGGTCACTTTGTCGGTTTCAGTCAGACGGTCGCTTCATCTGTTCCAGTCAAATGGCTGCTTCATCTGTTCCAGTCAAATGGCTGCTTCGTCGCTTCCAGTCAGACGGCTGCCTCGTCAATTCCAGTCAGACGGTTGGTGAGCTAGCGACAGTTGGTGACGGCCTTGCAGCCTTGCAGCTTCTCACAGCACCTCAGCTTCTCACAGCTCCTGGCCGCTGTCCGTCGGTTGTGGCTCTTGGTGGATCCTGATGGTGGGTGACGCTCGGACCGTCAATGCTGGTTCTGCTCGAGACCTGGTCTTGGCATACCTGATATTTGGGGGCGACGTCGATTGGCGTTCAAGCCTGTTTGAGAATGGGAGCACAGCAAGGCTGGGCTCTGGTGATGGACAAGGCACGCTCACACATTTCAGGACATTTTATTCGACGTACGACTTCTATTTGGTGAGGGAGACTGGATTTCTCTCCCCCCCCCCTTGAAAGATCTGCTGGGTACCCTTGTCTTGTGTTTAATTGTTAAGTAAGGTATAGTGACAAGCATCTGCTCTTGGACTCTTTTTATATCAGTACCTGATTAATTATTTATTTGCTTGCAATCATTTGGATTGATTTGAAATAACTCATTTTTACCACAAGGAAATAAAAAGTTCTTTTTATTTATTTTTTCCTTATTAATAAATTCATTTGTTGACATTCCAACTTGTCCGTGCTTGTGCTTTCCTTCCATTGATCCAACATTATTCGAACCTAGATAGGCTGGGAGGTAATTACCAAACTAATTGACCTGTAATCGTCGGCACGCACCAGCGGTTAAACGCTCAGCCACCCTCATAAAGATCTAATCAAGATAAGATTGGTGCTTTGCCATGGGCGCACTCCCCGTTCAGGAAAGCACATGATCTCCAGTTAAATGGCAAAATTAGACAGTGGACACTGGAACTCGTGGTTAACTGATTGGCGTTCGTGGTTCTCAAGCAACCCATCGTACCACGAAGTTAATTACGAGTGGTGGCCCTGGGTCCGGCTCTTCCGAGGACAAACGGGGATTAAACCGCCTCATAATACACTCGGTACCCGTGGCCGTAACAATATATTATATGTATGTATGTATATGTATATGTATATGTATATGTATATGTATATGTATATATATATATATATATATATATATATATATATAACTATATATATATAACATATATACATATACATACACACACACACGTGTGTACTATGTATGTGCGTATGTATGTACGTACGTTGCCCAGCCAGTGGGTAGCCCACATAGTTCAGATAGCAAAGCACTGGTACGGTTTTGCAGAGGACCTGGGTTTGATTCCCCATCTGGGCCTGTAATTTTTCCACATATATTTATGATGTTCTATCCTGTTTATGTATATATATATATATATATACATATATGTCTCTGTCTGTGTGTATATATATATATATATATATATATATATATATATATATATATATATATATATATATATATATATATATATATATATATATATATATATACACATATGAAAAATATATATAGATATATACACATACATATTATAATGCGTGTATTAATCAACCCTTTCATTAAAATAATACTTTACAAGATGTTTAAGGGCAAACTCCACACCATGTATTCTCAAAGGAATATTCTGATGGCTGTTAAGCAATCTCATTACAAATTGGAATGTTACCTTTTGTTGGAAAGGAGGGGGAGGGTTGGGTTACCTTTCTCAATTATACACCGGATGCAGGTTACGAGGGAGCACACCCAGCTGACGTGCACTGCTGCATCAAAGAGTGTGCCGAGAAAGGGATGCCTCAGGGTTACGCTGCAGCATTCGAGCGCGGCCTGCAGCTCTGAAGTGCCAGGGACCCGGCCAGCAAGCAGACCGCAACACTCCAGCTGGCAGTACAAAGAGCACTGAACATTCTCTGCATGGAAATTTTTTTAAAAACCTCTCCATGGGCAAGGGAGAAACAAAGCCCATGAGGGTGTTTTTAGAAGTAGAGTTGCAAAACTGTGTTGAAAAGACATTGTGGTGTGTGTGTGTGTGTGTGTGTGTGTGTGTGTGTGTGTGTGTGTGTGTGTGTGTGTGTGTGTTTTAGAGCACTTTCAAGAAAAGACAAAATTAGCAAAATAAAACAAGATTTACCTCGAGTGCAGACACAGCAAACTGACAGATGTCATTTCGCTCCGCGGTCGAGAGTTCGGTATCGATTGGAAGGGTGTTTACCGCAAACAAAAACTGCACTAAGGCCCGGGCAAGGTTCGTCGTCTTCTCGCACTCTGATGGACTTTCTGAATCATATTAACAAAAACAGCACAAAACCGTGTGGTGCAAAGAATCGATCCCTTGGATCACTGTCGCATACTATTATGCAATGTCGGTATGTCCATCAAAGTAATACTTGTCCAAAGAGCGGGAATTTGATTGATTCTCCCTTTTATTCTCATGACGATTGCTTTGTTGAAAAAAGTGGAGCTTGACTGTGTATAAAACAACACTCACCGCCAAGAGCCAGCAAATGCATCCAGTAGGGTTGCTGAGCACTCGACTCCGAGGGTGGGAAGGCCCAGTGCCCTTTCCCAAGACGCGAGACCCAATCATGAATTCTCTCCAATGTAATACGCAGCATGAGCTGCAAGATCGCGGGATGGCTCTGTGAGTTCCTCATGTTCAACGCAATGCCGACCGGCAGGACAGCCACATTGAATTCCTGGTGAACAAAATCGCAGAAAGGCTTAATGCCTTTTCAGAATACACAGGCACCATTCCATGGGGGAGCAAAGCCCACCATTGTTAGATGGCAATGTCAAAGAAGTTGAACTTGTTCATCATGTCAAAGTGCAACATGGGCTCAGCAGGTCCATCACTGCTTCTCGCTCTGCTGCCCCGGTGACAAAGGATGCTGCTGTCATCAAACGATCGACGTCGCAATGAGTGCACAAATGATTGCTATCTATTGCTTTAGAAACTTGAAAGCATGAAGAAAGGCCTCATAAAACGAAAAACAAGAAGAGAAAACCTGAGCATGAAGAGCAAAGCAGTTTGTGGGTTTATTTAAATAATAATGCATAATAATGAATAATCATCATCATCATCATCATCATCATGCATTTCCTTTTTTAGTAAGAGGTCAGTAGCCTTGGAGCACGTAAGATTTGCTCACGTCTTCCATGATTCGTTGTCCATGCAAAAAACACATTCATCAAAAGTGGAGATTTTGGACAGGTGTATGAAAAGGGGGGAGGGGAGTGGGGGAGGGGAGTGGAGGGATGGCAAACTCCCGGGGGGAGGAGTGGGGGGGGGAGTGGAGAGATGTCAAACCCCCATACTTTTCATGAAGGATGCTGTGAGATCTTTAACGTCCATCAATTAATACTCGCAGATGGGTCGCTCAGTTTAACATCCATTGTCGAATTACTCTGCCTGCGAAATGCCAGGGTGACAGTTTATAGTCAGATAGAGAGATATAGAGAGAGAGATATAGAGAGAGAGATATAGAGAGAGAGATATAGAGAGAGAGATAT
>BROF01005838.1:0-57950 GCA_024346535.1 Eptatretus burgeri | reverse complement strand
GGTTAAAAGGGGAGACAAATAAATATACCTTGGGCTAAAAAGGGGATTTTTTTTTTCGGGGAAAAAAAAAGAAAAATTTCATGGCTGAAAATCCCCCATTCATTTACATGGGGAAAAGTGAGCCAGAACCAGTATTCTTTCCCTACTTGCACCCAAATCATTTTGGCATCGTCTGGTTTATCCCTGCGGGAGATGCAATTTGTTAAACATTCGCTTGAAGAGACTGGCAGGATTTTGATTCTGACTGGGAGAAAGAAACAACACTAACCACTTGAGCATGATACTCTATCTTTGGCCATCTGCAAAGCACTTTGAATCAGTGCGATGGGTCAGCATTAGCAGATCCATCAATGTAAGAACCTGGAGTCAAGAATGGGTACTGGACCCTCCACTACATTTTGACGTGGCATTTGCTGTCAAGAGTGGGGACTGTAACCTCACTCCTGACAGCAAATGTCATGTCAAAATGTGGTGGAGCATTGCAGCCCATCAACATTTGTTTGGGGTGTACTTACAAGTGCAACAATGGCTTGGAAATGACATGGATTCCACAGTATGGAGGTGGACCACAAAAAGAGATTGCTACCAATACCTACTAAGTTTCCCTCAGGACAAGAAAAAATGATTACAATAATTTCTTGAAATTATAAAACTGGATGTATCTATGGATGCGGATACCAACAACCAGGGATGCCTTGTTAACTAATATGTGGCTGTTTGGGACTTGCATGCAGCAATGCACTCGCCTTGCCAGAACTCGAACAAGACAATGAAGATGGGTGAGGATCTGCGAAGCTGTGAAGTATCCCGACCCCTTCATTTCATATGAAGGGATAGGGATACTTCACAGCTTCGCAGATCCTCACCCATCTACTTGTGGCACAAGGCATAAAGAAGGCAAACTTTGTAGTGACATTTTTCTTTGACATGCACATGGGATTTTTTTTTCTGGAACTTTCAGTATGTTGTTCCCAGATCATTTGTTTGCACCAAATATATATTCTGTACTATTTTTGACACACCCTTAATGTCAAAGTACCGGACTCTTCTCTTCCTGGAAAGCAAATCCAACTGAAGACGACCTAATCTCAGCTCTTTCCACAAAGCTCAGAACACTTGTGTGTCCACTCTCAGGAGAGTCAGGAAACAACATCTGTCCAACCTGGAGAATGAACTGTTGAACTTTTCTTCAATCTCTAAAACATGGTGGCACCGAGTTAAGTCTGTCTCTGGAGTATGGTCTCCCTCCATCCCTTCAGTCACTTTAAATGGAACCACAACCCACTCTGCTCAAGATGGGCCGAATGCCTCAATTCTGTTTGCTTCCAAATATTGTGTCCCCATCAGCTCTCTCTGTATGCAACACCTACCTAGTTGCACCCAACTGCTCCTTGACTCTGTCTTTTGCACTTGAGAAGCTGGAGATGTTTGTGGCAACGCTTGACTGATTCTGCAACTGGACCTGTCGGCATCGGCTCACGTGTACTAAAATCTGATCTGCTGCTCTTGCACATCCTCTTTCTGCCCTTTTCACCTGATCATTTTTCCCAATGTTTTTATTTATTTCTCTGCAGCCTGAGGCAGCATAGCTGCATTATTTTCTGTGGGCATGGCTGTGCCGCTGATGCAATGCCTCCTGTTACCAGTAGGCTGGTACTCGTTTTGCTGACCTCAGAAGGATGACAGGCTGAGTCAACTCACCTGGTGTTGATTTGATGGAATTGACGGCTTGAAGGCAACACCCTGGAATCTTCAGCCAGCCACCTTACTGGTAAGCCAACACCAGGCTTATTTCAGAAGGGAATTGAAATAGAATGAGATTGCTGTGGAGTGGAAAAAACAACAATTTTTATTTATTTATTTTATTTTTTAAGTGAGAAAGGGAAATAGAATAATGTTTAGGAGGTAGAAGTACAATAGTCGAGAAGAAACGCAAAATGAGGAATACGTCGACACAAGGGACATAGAATTTCCACGCCTGGTTTCCAAGGAGTGGTTAAAGTAGGCCTTGAACAATGTGAAAATGAATTGGACAAAGAGAGTAAACCCTCAAATATCGCGGGTTTGACCAATCACGGGCAACCTATTGTGTTCCGATTTTGTTATCGCAGAATTTTATTTCGAACAATGGTGGTTTTTGAGCTGAGATGACTCATTATTTGCGTCCCATGCATGTAAGATTATCTCCCATTACGAGCCTCATGTTTCTCATGCACTATTTTTAATGAGCCCAAATGTGAAGTGATGGATAAAGTTGTCAGGTGAGGTCAGGTATGGGAAAATGCGCTTGAGCAGCGCGTCGCTGCATCCACTTTCCGCCGTTACTCCATGGGCCTCCGTCTGGCCATCCTGCAGGCAGATGCCTGGTCCATCCCACTCTCTATGAGATGTTGATCAACCTGCTGCAACCACGAGGCATATGGTTGTCCCATTGGCCTCCTCCACTCATGAGGCTCCCTCGCTGAGAGAATCTGGTGAGCAGGATCAGTGTCAGGAAAACAAGCCAAAATGTCCATACAGTTGCAGCTGGCACTCACGGACGATGCAGGTCACAAATCTCATTTGAGTCTCTCTCAACAACCTCTTGTTTGACACAAAGCCCAACCAGCAATAGCCAAGGATTCTCCGAAGTGACCTGGTACCAAAGGAATCGGGTCTCTGTCTCAGATCCCTGGTCAGAGTCCAAGTCTCACATCCGTAGAGCAAGACTGGAAGCACCAAGGACCTGAAGACTCGGACTTTCGTCCTCCCACACAGGTACCGACAACGCCACTCCCCATGATCCAGTGAATCCATGACTCCCCAGGCCCGACCCAGATGTCAACTGACTTCTGGTTCACAGCTAGCAAAGACATGAATATCACTACCAAGGTAAGTGAATCTCTCCATGACCTCAACATCCTCGCCACAGACAGGATAGCAGAATCCAAGATGTCACTGAAAGGCTGGATCTTCGTTTTGACCCAGGAAACCCATAATTCCAGCAGCAACAAAACGGTTTAGTCGCTGACAACTTGACCATGAAACAGGTTAGTTCAGGTTTACATGGTACCTTGGACAAAGTTATTTGGACCAAAAGGCAGAGAAAGGTAATGACATTGGGCAAAAATTTCAAGTCATTGGAGAAGTTGGCTTGAGATGAAAATGCAGCATCTGGATGGGCCACCATTACGCAGTCAATGATTGTTGGTAGAACCTTCCCCATTGTTCTCTTCCTCATTCGTAAACCTTCATTTTCCATCAAACCTTATTCCAAAACCTTTATTATCTTTCAAACCTCATTCTCAAACCCCATTTCCCGACACCCGTACTCGAACCCCCATTCTCAAACATCCATTCTCGAACCCTTATTTTCCGAGAGTTACCGCAGCTCATGGAACTAATCAAGTCGAAGGGATTTATGCTGGAGCAGGTCTTTAACATCGAGACAAGATTATTTTGGAAGAGGATGCCACCTCTTCCGTTCCTCTCCAAGCAGGAATGATCGGGGGTTCAAGGTAAGGGGGTAAAGGGTTGTCTTACCCTTTTCTTATGTGGCAATGCTGCTCTTTTGATCATTAAATTCCGCTCCGTTCCCTCTCCCCACTCATCCATCCCCCCTCCCCCCCCTCCATGCTCAACCTTTCCCCCGCTCTCCACTCCAACAGCGACATCATCATCCTGAGCTAAGTATTGTGTTTTCTATTTACAGTAGACTCTACAGTATGAGTGCGTTCTGTACTTTTCCTCACCCACTTCGCTGTTTTGTAATATAAGGGTTAAGTTTCGTGTTTTTGTTTATTTTATGCTGTATTTATTTTATTTACATGTTTATTTCAATGCTAACATGCATTATATATATATATATATATATATATATATATATATATATATATATATATATATATATATATATATATATATATATATATTTCCACATTTATTACCTCCACCACTGAGGGCGAAGGAGGTTATGCTTTCATCCCCTTCTTGGGTCACCGAAATAGGTGACTCTTATTGTTGTCAGTAATTCTGTTTGTTTGTTTGGATGTTTGTTCGTTTGTCATCAGCATAATTGGTCGTAAACGTGGGCCCATTTTGACCAAACTCGGGTGGTAGGTGCATCTTATGACCTAGTGCTTTGAAAATTGTGATGGTTGCTCGGGACGCTTTGGTTCCCAAGCAACAGCCGAAAAATCTTCAAAATCGGTACCGTTCACGTGAAATCAATTCCGAAAGCCATTATCCCACGTAGGCTTATTAAATTTGGCATGCATCATCTCCAGGTGATGCTCGACCAAATATATTCCGTTTTTTGTGATATGGAATCATTTACCCGCAGTGCCCCCTACAAATGGGGTATGCTCGAAAATTGGCGAAAATTGAAGGTCCCCTCGCGACCAGGTGAGTGCATCGATCCGAATGAAACTTTGCAGGTTCATAGCACGCAATGAGTGCTACAACTTTGCCTCAGGACATATTGACCGATATTGCTTAGGTCAGGGGTCAAAGGTCAATTTGTGCAAAAATCGATAATATGCGAGAGCTGGAGGTGCCTTCGCACCAAATGCTACTCCTCCAAAGGGTTATGGTCAGATCGTCATGAAAATTCACACTAATCATCTGGAATGCATTGTGCACTAATGCTCGAGCCGGATTTTCGATTTATATCTTTGTTCACCCACAGCACCCCCTCGAACTTCGGGGATTTCTGATATCAAACCGCATTTTCGGTACTTTTCATTTAAATTGATACGGAGTACTTATCAGTCGATGGAACTCTGAGATTTGGCATGCATAATCTTCAGGTGATTCTCTATCCGCTATTTGACATCCATTTTGTTTTAAATCTTATCGTTTCCAAATGGCAACCCTCTCAACTTGGGTGTCCGAGGGCCTTTGAGCATTCCCGCTGAAAATTCAAAGCACACTAGCTCTAAGATGGTTGAACTGAATCGAAAGAATCTTTACATGCTTATAGACCATAATGAGTACGACAACTTTGCTCATTTGCATAATAACCTATCTCGAGTGGGTCAGGGGTCAAAGGTCAATAAGTGCATTTTTTGAGCGAAATTACCATTCAAAGCCCCCTTGCTCCTACACGGATTAACCGATATGAATGAAAGTTCATAGGTACATAGTACTCAATGAGTACTACAACTTTGCTTCAGGACATATTGACCTATCTCTGCTATGTCAGGGGTCAAAGGTCAATGAGTGCATTTTTCGGGCAAAATGACCATTCAAAGCACCCTTGCTCCTACACGGGTTAACCGATACGAATGAAAGTTCAAAGGTCCATCGTACTTAATGGGTACGACAACTTTGCTTCAGGACATATTGACCTATCTCGGCTAAGTCAGGGGTCAAAGGTCAACGAGTGCATTGTTCGGGCAAAATGACCATTCAAAGCCCCCTTGCTCATATACGGGTTAACCAATTCGATTGCAATTTCGTAAGTACTTCGTACGAGATTAACTCAGATCAGGGGTCAAAGGTCATTGGATGCTCGGCAACCCATGGCTGCCTTCTGGCTTGTGTGTATGTATATATATATATATATATATATATATATATATATATATATATATATATATATATACACACACGTGTGTGTATTTGTCCTGCTTTAAATTCTGTTTTCGCTCCAACATGAGCCTGAGATAACAATAAAAGGTAAGAAAAAAAAAATTCACTTTGCCAAGGAACAAACGAATCTAATTGCAATGACTATATACCTGGCTCATCCCATTCCTTTTCCAAATCTATATCCACAAATTGCATCTCTGTGCAGTTGCCGCAAAGTACGTGTGAAAACTGGCCGGCTCGCAACCATTCAATCGGCATACTGTATTTACAATAAGATTCACGGTGTTTTTGCAAGTGGTATCACGCATTTTGAACATTATGTTTTTCCTGAGGCACATCAATTCGTTCTACAAATGTATTTTGAATTTTCTCATAAAAACAAGATTACTAAATTCATTCATTTCTTGAAGAGGGCTGCCCTTACACCGTTTGTGATTTTAAGAGTCACAATATCGTGACAAGGTGTTTAATATCACCAACTATTAATTGAAGAAACTTTTGGATAAATATTTTAATTTTTAAAAAATTTACGAATCACTTTTCATCCAAGAGTTTGTATTTCCAGCATGAAACCCCATAAAAACAGGAAACTGCAGTCCCTTCAAGATGTCGACATCCCGATTTTCATGTTGAGTGGTGTTTGTCATGCTTAGCACATTTGCCAGGTGCGGCTTGGCGAGAGCGAGCAGCCATGTGAGTCGAACCCCCGACCATCCAGCGGAGAAAGAATCGTGTCTTTAACCCCTGGAAGAAACAGCTAGCTCATTTGCATTTCTACTCGAAATAAATAAGGCACGCATGAAATAGATTGATGTGCATTGCAGTGAGTAAATTGATGAGTTATACTTTGATTATGTTACCTTTGTTGGGATTATGTTTGAAGATGAGATATTTTGCTTGTTAAATTGCAATGGTGTACATTGTTCTGCTAATGCTGTTACTGCAGCAAATGAGTTCAACATTTCAACATTATTCATTGTGTTACTACTACATTAAATTTCATTCGGTGTTCGGATGGTGGTTTTGTAATTTATTTAGTGTCAGCTCAGACTTAACCATCAACAGTGAAGGTCACATTATATAGGTATTGAATGGAATGCAAAAGGTAATTTAAGTGACTTGGGTGTATTGGCAAAGGAAAATGTACTTTTGACAACAGAAGTTTGCTGCGTATATGCTGATAGAATGTGCTAGTAGTGATAGGTATATTCATAGATTACAGTTTGGTGTTTTCGAGATCAAATTCAATTCGGTGTAAGGATGTTGCTTCTGAATATTCGTTTAGTGACATTAAATTAGTTGGCATTAGTTACTTAACTGGATGGTATTCATGGAATACTTACCCTGTGCAGTCTTGAGAAGGACTTGGTACGAGCAGGAGCGCGAAAAGGGGGGCAGGCGGGGTAACTACCCCGAAGCCTGGACCTAAGAGAGACCTGTAATTATTTTTTATTTCATATAATGACTGTTTGTGATTATAAAACAGTGGGGGAAACTTTATTTTGTGTCTTCCTCCAAGCCACTCAGGGTGATGCCTCATAAAATAAACGACTGTGGGAACAATTTACATCACAATCGTGGTAATGATGTAAACGAACACAGGAGTGTTGGCCACACCCCATGCGGATGGCGTGTGTTAAACGAATCTGCATGAATGAACAAGTGAATAACACCCCAATTTCCCTAAAGGGCCCTGTCACATCTTGACGTTTTAGCCAGCGTATGGCAAGGTCTCAAAATGCATGTAAAACGCTGGCGTACGCTGAACTATTGATGTTTTTTTTTAAGTTTTGGGCGTATAATAACGTGTTGGGTGAATGCATAACGTATTAGTAACGTACACAGAACGTTTTAATCACATATAGATAACTTATACCAACAAATGCTGAGTGTGTTGTCGGCGTTCACAACCTATGCCCAACGATAGTCCAACTTATGCAGAGCGCGGCAGCGTATCGCCGACGATCACGTGGCGTAGGCTATTAATAGGCTGCGGCTCGACGATTCAAATCATAACCGCACTAGACATCGAAGTGTGAAGCCGCTGTCACACCTTGACGTTTTAGCCAGCGTATGCCGACATATGAAAAATTTGCCGAACCAAGCTGGCACAAGTCGAATACGTTATGGGTAAGTTTTGTATACGTTAAGAGCACATTGGCATACGTCGTCATACGCCGAGTACGTCGAAATTTTCTGCATGTTGAAAATTTCTTCACGTACTCGACGTATGATGCATGTTCCGCAAACGCTGGCATAAGTTGGAGGCACGCTACGCGATCGTTGACACACGTTGACACACGTTACTTGTAAGTTACTCATAAGTCGAAACACGTCGAGGTAATGTTTGGCGTCAGTGTTCCAGACTCCCTGTTTTTTTTTTTTTTTTTCTTTGTCTTCTTCGGTATGACGGTAATGTTGACACTTCGATTTCTAGTGCGGTTATGATTTATATCGTTGAGCAGTAGCCTATTAATTATATTATATTATAACCGCACTAGAAATCGAAGTGTCAACACCACCGTCATACCGAAGAAAAAAATACAAATAAAGAAAAAAACCAGAGTCTGGAACACCGACGCTAACCATTACCTCGACGTGTTTCGACTGATGAGTAACTTACAAGTTACGTGTATCGACGTGTGTCAACGATCGCATAACGTGCCTACAACTTATGGCCAGCGTTATGCGGAACGTGTGAGTCATACCCTGGCATACGTCGAAAAATTTAAAGCATGGAAAATTTGTCTAATAGCTCGGCGTACTACGACGTATGCCAGCGTGCTCTTAACGTATACAAACTTACCCATAACATATTCGACGTGTGCCAGCGTTTTTGCCAAATTTTGCATACGTCAGGCATACGCTGGCTAAATTGTCAAGGTGTGACAGGGCCTTTAAACGCTGCATGTGTTTCTGATGACGAAAATGCGAAAACCTCCGTTTTAGTTGTTAAAAAAACATAAGTGTGGTCAAGTTTTTAAATTTCCTCCGGTGAACAGTTTTCAATGTACACACCAACGCACGCACGCACGCACGTACGTACGTTCGTGACAGTTTGCTTAATCCCGCTTTTCACTTTGCTGGGATAATTACTATGAAAGGGTTGGCGTGGTTGTTGCAATGACAATCAGGGTAATACAGTCACAATGTCATTGAGGGAAATGTGTGTTTGACTCAAGATTTGTATTTTTACCCCAAGGAGTCGAAGCGCCGCTCACGTTCTCTCTTTTCTTGTGCACAGTTCATTTGACCGTCTATTTCTCCATTATTCGTGAAAAGAATTCGACGAAATTTGACAGGCTTATACTAGATACACATGCGCAGGCATTAACTGGGCCCAAAGTGTGATTACGGCCCTTCGGGCCGAGGAACGGCCCATTTTGGCACATTTTCTTTAAATTGTTATTTCTCAGTTATTCGTGAACAGAACCGAACCAAACTTGACAGGTATGTTCTGGAGACCATTCCCCAGGCATTAACTGAGCCCACAGTGCGATTCCGGTCATTTGGGCCAAGAAATGGCCCTTTCAGCCCATTTTCTTTAAATTGTTATTTCGCGGTTGTTCGTAAACTGAACCGAACCAAACTTGACAGGTATATTCGAGAGACCATTCCCCAGGCACTAACTGAGCCCAAAGTGCGATTTCGGCCCTTTGGGCCAAGAAACGGCCCTTTCGGCCCATTTTATAAAATCGTTATTTAAAAATAACCTACCTTGCTTTCCTCCGACCTTGCTCCCACGACCTATCCACACTCTGTGCTAATGGGGGGGAGAGGGAATGGCAAAGTCTCCAGCCCATCTTTGCCGGCATTTCACCAGCCTCCCCATCAAACTCATCTGCACACTAATCTCCTCCCTCAGTTCATCCATCTTCCTTCTATCCACCCTCTTCAATCCTGCAATCCTCCTGACCCAGTTCTTGCAAACCTGCAGCTCTGTTGTTGTCTGTCAGTGCCACCGTCTCCAGGCTGTAAATGTAGGCCGGTGTTATACGTGACATCACAACTTTCCCTTTCAATTTCCTTGATATCTTTCTGTCTGCCATTAATCCTTCCACCCATTTGCACCCACCTGAATCCTCCTCCGCTCCCCTGCCTCTAATTTACCATCCCCAGTCATCATTCCTCCCAGGTACTCAAACCCATTTCCCTGTCTGATCTCCTTCCCCTCGAACCTGATATTCATTTCTTTTCTCTGCTTCCCAAACCACATCACCTTGGTCTTCTCCATACTCATTTTCAACCTGTGCTTCCCAAATGCCTTCTTCCACTCCCCAAATACTTCCTGCATCTCCCGCCTGCACTCCACCACAACAGCCAGATTGTCCGCATACAACATCCTCCCCAGAATACCCATCAAGTTTAGCTACCTGCTTACCAGCTCTTTCAGCATGATAAAAGTCTGGTCTTGGCATACCGGTTCAGGTGGCTGGCTTAAAATCTGGGGGTCTCGATTACAAGCCCCTATCATACGTTGAATTAACATCAGGCGGGTTGACTCAGCCTGTCATCCTTCCGAGGTCAGCAAAATGAGTACCAACTTATAGGTAACAGGGCATTACATCAGCGGCACAGCCCTACCCCAAGAAAATGACGCAGCCAAGCAGCCACAGGCTGCACATGAATCGTTAACCATGAGTGGGCTGAGCTGTTCCAGATCTATCTGCATTTCCTGAGGTTGGATCATCCCTCCTCTTGGATTATCTTCTTCCCATCATCATCCTCCAACTTATTGCGCACCTCCTCTTCCATGTCATTACTCACCTTCACCACAGCTCTCCTTGCTGCTTTCTTCTTTTGCCCTTACAGGTGCAGCAATCTATCCAGTATATTCCTGTATACACTATAACAAGCGAATTTTTACTAATTAAATAATCATTGCTCTGTTCGCCATCTCCTCTCCCGGAGATGCTCGGAGACGCACCGACTGGTGGAGTACTTTCGAGATTATTCACGGAGAGTTGTTTCCAAAACCCAAGCTCATTGCAGATCCTGCAGGGAATGTAATGGCAGATGAAGGAACAGCAGATGAGAACTTATTCATCATTCATTCCTTATGCCTCGTGTTCACTCTGAGATTGGTGGATCGTGTGTTCATGAACAATTGTGGAACTTGCTGTGAATCCACTTTCCATCACTTCCATCTGTCCTTCCCTCCATCCATATCTTCCCTTCATCCATCCATCCCTTCTCCCCACCTCTTCGTTTTTCCTCGCTCTCCCATACTTCCTTCCTCTCTCTCTCTTCCCGTTTTCACCCCTCTTGCAACTTTCACGAAGTGATGAACAATGGGTGGTTGTGATAAGTTCCCACAGGAGGTTGTGTTGTGCTTTGGAGGTTATCATGTTGTGCTGTGATGTTTGTGTTGTGTTTTGAGCCTGGGGTGAAAGGGACTGGTCCCGGTTGGGTGGATGGGCACTTCTTTGGTGAGCAGGGCTGCTGCTGGGTTCGATTCCGCAGTTTGAATTTTGGGATTCTGCTCGGGTTGAGAGGTTCTCGGGATCATCACATTTCGGTTGTAAAAAAAATATATATGTATATATCTGTTGGTATTTCCTTTCTTCTCCGTTACATATTTTGTGGGTCATCCACACATACCAATGGGTTCCCTGGTTATCTTATCCAGCCACGACCTGGTGCGCTCTTCGGGGCATTGCCCCTATTTTTTTATTCATAAAGAAATGTCTTTACTATTGTGGAAAATTGTCTTTCTGTTGTCATTTACACAATTACTGTGATAAAAAAAATAGTATTGTTTTTAATGCTGTCTTTCTGCACATTTTGTGCAAAATAAATGCAAACATTTTTTAAGAGCAGAGGTTTAACTTTGGGGTGGCCATATTAGGATTTTTGATGTCACCAAACTGATGTAATTTTATGTATTCAATTCTGCTGATGCATTCAATTCCGTTCATGACATTGAAAGCTGTGGTGGAAAAACAGCTCCCCAAGCCCACCTCCTTTCCAAGTTTCCACTTTTTACTTCCACTTATGTGATTGAGAGTTTGCGGTTGTATCAATCTCTTTCACCGCTATTTCTCCAAATGTCCCTCTGTTTTGTCCCTCAACCCTGCTGTTGGTGTGCCTCCCCACCCCTCTCTGTCTACTCTTCCTCTTGTTCTGTTACAACCTCTACTGCTCTGTGTTCTTGCCACTCTATGAGCCTTGGCACTGTATACAACATAATATAAAGGAAGGAAGACGATCAAGGAGATATGTTTGCTTGAATTGTTCACTCCAAATGTTTATATCCAATCAAAATAATGTCAAGCAACTTATCAATTTGACTGCCAATTCCCCAGAACTTCTCATTTTCAAAAGGAGCTGTAAAACCCAAGCCACATTCTTTACACTACACTGTAGTCTTCACTGCAGTGATTTTGCTACACCCACCTCATTCGCCACTACAATTTGAACTCATGCAAATACATTGGGGCTTGGATAAACCTGTAATGCACCAGAGGGTGCCACTATGAATGGCCCGCACAAAAGTAGAGTGATGTACAAGCTGAGAATATTTCCCCAGGGATCCTGAACCCACTGTCACGTGGTTGCTTGTCAATAGTTTTTTTGTGACAAAGCATACATTTTAAAGGAAACAAACCTATTGAAAGGTCCATATTTTAAGTGACTGGTTGTGAATGTAAGCATTGCCCAGGTTCACTGGAATAGTGCATTATCTTCAAATCAATTAAAGAACAATTATTTCACAAGACCAATTGAGCTGTACTTTAGGAACGTCTAATTCCTGGCTTTCCATCTACTCCACCATTATTGCAATTCAATACTGCTCTCAAAATACGAACAAACCTTCATGGCATTTGCGAGTCTCTGTTATCTTGTATTCTCGTGAGAACAAAGCTATGCTTCCACCTCCCTGCCACGAGTGGTAAGAGGTGAGGTGTCGGTAAGTAGAAGTGATAGGGTTAGCAGACATCTGAATACTTTAACATGAATTAGTAGGACATTAGTATACAATGAACAAATGCATTATATAGTTTATGGGGTTTGAACTTGGTTACCGATCATCATAAACCATTGTTTCAGAAGGGAATGCTAAACACGCCAACCCAACAGAGTCAAATCTTGTCCAAAAGGCATAAATTTAAAAATGTTTTTTCGTTTTGAAAGTTATGGTATGCTGCCTCTTGGTATAAATCCTGTCTTTGTTCAGTCCTCCAAAGATTTTTGTGTTTTTTATTTTTTTCTCTGCTAAACTGGTTGAGTCCGGTAGAGGGAGAAGATGGACGATAATTGATGTGAACCTTTATCGGTTTTCAATTGGCACATTGTGCAAAGGCCCCAGGGAGGTCATTTCAGCTCTCATGATAAATAACTCGTCAAAAGACACTGAGGTTTCTTATCATGCTGCAAATGTTCAATCACGGATACAGCACACATATAAGGATGGCACTATGGCACAACAGATACCAATGAAGCAAGTTGAAATACAATCCATCCAGTCTGGTATGGAAAGGGATGAAACCACAGAGTTGGTGTCAAAGCCACCCAATGCTCGTCTGTTTCTACATTTATTGTTTTTAAAAGACTAGTCGAATAATATTTTTTATAAAGCATTGCAGTGAAGTCTGATCCAAATAATTTTAAAGCAATATATGTGTTCAAAACAGGTCAAAAATTAAAAACATTTAAATTATTTTTTAATTTTAACTTCACAACATCAATAATATACCTCAAAGGAACCTCCATGCCAAATATCAGCATCCTAGTACACATATCAAATGAATGGCAAGCTTCTAAATAACTTGCACCAAAAACTTTAACGTTGATGTGCTACAAAAAAGTTAAGCTCAAAACAGGTCAAAAATTTTAAACATTTGAAATTCTTTTTTAATTTCAACTGCACTACACCAATAGTATACCCAAAAAGAACCTCCATGCCAAATATCAGCATCCAAGTACACATATTAAATGAATGGCAAGCTTCTAAATAACTTGCACCAAAAACTTTAACGTTGATGTGCTACAAAAAAGTTAAACTCAAAACAGGACAAAAATTTTAAATATTTGAAATTCTTTTTTAATTTCAACTTCACTACATCAATAATATACCCAAAAGGAACCGCCCTGCCAAATATCAGCATCCGAGTACACATATTAAATGAATGGCAAGCTTCTAAATAACTTGCACCAAAAACTTTAACATTTTCATGCTCACGCCGGGGGTATCGCTATAGCTCTCTGTTCTTCGAAGAGCCGAGCTAATAACGGTCAGTCTGCTCTAATTTGGAGTGTTGAGCTTCTGATGAACAAATGTTACCAAGTTTGCGTTTTGAGCCTGAGAGTGACATCATCGGAAGACTTGTCCATTTGATGGTGGGCATCGCAAGTTACTGAATTAAAAGGAGAGAATTGGTTCGCCTAGTTTATCTGTTGCTTATTGCCTGTGCAATTCTGGTACAGGGTGGCTGTTGCATACATCGAATGTGGATTGCTGGGGTCGACTTTACTTTTGTTAGAGGTTCAGGAGATGATCCTGGTTGCATGAGCAGTTTTAGTAAACATTGGGGCAATACCCCTGGGTGCTCAACGAGTTGCTGCTGGATAAGACAACCAGGGAACCACTGGTAGGCATGGATGACCCACAAAATGTGTAACGGAAAAGAAAGTAAATACCTCTGGATTTTTTTTTTGTTTATTTGATGCCATGAACAAACTTTGTTACATCACGATTGATAAAGGTTGTTACGTTTCAACGAAATTGCACATGTGGTTTCAGAGAAGAAAGCAAACACATAGTTTGGGCGGCAACCCCCTGTATAACCGCCCTTAGACCCTGAATTTTTTTTAATGGTGTGAAAAATCTTTGGTACATCACGTATGATGAAGGTGGTGGTAAAGTGTCATCAGAATTGTATGTGTAGTTTCTGAGAAAAAACAAAGCATCTATTTGGGGGGAGGGGGGTAACCCCCATATAACCACAAAGGGGACAAATTTTTATTTTGATTATTTTTCATGATTATTTTTTTTAATGCCACAAACAAACTTTGATACATATACTGTGATGAACATTGTGGTAATGCTTCATCGAAATCGTATGTGTAGTTTCAGAAAAGAAGTTGCAAGTATTTGTGCATGGATGGAATTATGGACGAACAACGCACCATCCCATGAGCTCACCGGAACCACATCCAGGTGAGCTAAAAACTAGAATGTCACTGTGTGGAGCGCATACCACTGCAAGGCTGTACAGTTCACGTATAGTATACCATGGATGGGCCGGATCTGCATCCGACCCTGAACCAAAATGTAATCGGCTTGTTCTTGTCACTGAGCCAACTCATGCACCAAGTTTTATCAAAATCCGTCCACAACGTTTTGAAATATCATGCTCCGTTGTTTTTGGCCCCATCTCTCAATGGTAAAAGAATCACTTAAATTGTATTTTTTTAAATCCTCCAATCCGGCTGAATCTTCAGCAAAATCGAAACACCAAAAGCATCTGTCACACATCCAAACAGTCCACCAAATTTCATTTAAATCCGTCCATAACTCTTTCAGATAACCTGCTCACAAACACAGACAAACAGGGGTGAAAATACAACCTCTGCCCACCTTCGGTGATGGAGGTTATTATGTAACCTGGATGCTCTTGTGAAGAGGTTAGTGCAATTGTGTCGTTTAGACCATCGTGACATTTGGTAGTGACTGAGAGAGAAAACATGAGGTGGTGAATATACTGGTGATTGGCAACAGTCTTGTTGCATGTCAGGTCAGGTCTGGGAGCATGCACCGGAGCAGTGCGTCGCTCCGTCCACTTTCTGCCGGTACCCCAGGGGCCTCCATCTGGCCATCCCCCCAGGCAGATGCCTGGCCCAATCCCAATTCCCATCTCCTTGAGATGCCGATCAACCTGCTGTAACCACGAGGCACATGGTCGGCCCATTCGCCACCTCCACTCATGAGGCTCCCTCGCTGAGAGAATCTGGTGAGCAGGATCAGCATCAGGAAAATGAGCCACATGTCCATAAAGCCGCAGCTGACACTCACGGACTATGCAGGCAACAAATTTGAGCCTCTCTCAGCAAACACTCATTGGACACGTCTGACCAGCGATAACCAAGGATTCTCTGAAGAGACCTGGTCCCAAAGGAATTTCATTGACGTCAGAGTCTAAGTCTCACATCCGTAGAGCAAGACCAGAAGCACCATACTTTCGTTCTCCTGCACAGGTACTGACCGTGCCACACCCCATGATCTAGTGAATCCACGACACCCCAGATGTCTGACATCTGGCTCACAGCCAGAAAATATATGAATGTCACTGTGGTGAGGATGTTGAGGTCACGGAGAGATTAACTTACCTTTGCAAGTGGGTACAGACAGGACAGCAGCATCAAAGATGTCATTGAAAGCCTGGATCTTAGTTTTGACACAGGAAACCCGTAATCCCAGGTGCTCCAACGACTCATTCAGCATACTGAGGGCCCCAAAAGGATATATTCAGAGTCTCTGCAAAGATGACTGCATCATCTGCGAAATCAAGGTCAGATATCTTGATATTCCCAAACGATGCATCACAGCTTGATCTCTCTGACATCCTCACCAGAATCCAGTCCGTACAAGCACTGAACAGTGTGGGGGCCAGTACACACCTGACGAACTCCAGTAACAACTGTAAATAAGTCGGAGATGGTACCACCACATCTCACAGCACTCTCAGTACCAGAGTAGAGTTCAGACATCAGATTGATCAGTTATGGTGGCACTCCATGAAGACCAACAATCCTCCAGAGGGCATCCTGATTCACTGAATCAAATGCTTTGCAGAGATCAACAAAAGCTGCAATCAGCCCCTGCTGAAACTCTCATCTGCACTCGGTGAGGACCCAAAGGGCAAGGATACGGTCAATCGTTGACCTCTTTGGTGTAAAGCCTGACTGCTCTGGATGCTGGTGCTCAAGAAGATGGTGGTAAACCCTATCAAGAATTATCTGAACAAAGACCTTGCCCGACACTGAGGGCAGCGTCACCCCTCGGTAGTTGTTGCAGCCCTGTCGATCACACTTCCCTTTCCAGAGAGGGACAACAAGGCCCCTCTTCCAATCAGTTGGGATGATGCCTGTGTTCCAGGCAGAGGACAGAACTGCATGCAACGACATGAGTACAGTGTTTCCACCAGTCATGAGAAATTCAGCATGGATGCTACAGATCCCAGGAGCTTAAGGCCATTTCAACCAGTTCACCACAGCCCGTGTTTCCACAAAGGTAGATCACAGTTGATTGGAGGGTCATCAAAAGGGACAGTAACACCCCTGATATCCAACTCAACAGCTGGTGGATCAGCCTGGTACAGCCACTCAAAGTTACCTGCCCAGCAGGCTTTCACTTCGGACTCCTCTGTCAAGAGCCCACGACCCTCCACTCCAACTGCAGTACACTGAGGGACAGGATTGGATGAACGCAATGCACTAATTCCCATGTAAGCAGGACGAGAATCATTTGCCCGCAAGTGATGCTCTACCCCCTCACAGATTCCTTGCACATTGGCCACCTTGTCCACCCTCAGCCACAAACAGTTTTACACCTTGACTCTCTGAACAGCTCAGCTCTGCCATTAATCCTGGTGCTGCAACTTTGGTTAATAGTATCCAGTGCCCCTTGGGAGACAAAATTCTTCTTCTCCCTCCGATGAGTTTGAGAGACATCTACCGGCAACATCAAGGATGGTGGTCTTGAAGGCACTCCACAAATCTTCAGGATTCCCCAAAGCACCCAGACCCCCCACATCCCCACTCAGCCTGTTCACAAACTCCTCAGTTACCCTCTCATCCTTGAGCTTGCCAACATCCAGCCTTGGCTGAGATGGTATAATTCTCCCGGATTTTAGCTGCAATTTCAGACTTGTTACCACATGCCTGTGGTCGGTATTGAGGATCTGAGCACTCCGTTTGACCATCGAGCATCAACCATAAATGAGCACATGGTCAATCTCCTTTGTCATACCACCAGCACTGTAATACCAAGTCCAGCGATGAGCCTGTGGGCGCTGAAACCATGAACCAGCCACCCTAAGTCCATGACGTCTTGCAAAGTCAAGGAACGTTGTGCTATTCTGGTTCATAGTTCCTGACCCATGGGGACCAACACACACGTCATAACCATCCCTATCAGTTCCAGTTGATGCATTGAAATTCCCCACGACTAAAAGTGTATCTCACCTGGGGCTCTACTCAACCATGGACTCGAGTGTGGCACAGAACGCGTTCTTCACAGGGAGATCACTTGCCTCAATCAGAGCATATACAGAGACGAGGGAAATGACACCCAAGGAGCGACGAATCCTTAATCTCGTAATATGCTCGTTGACTGGTGTTACTTCAATTATCATTGGAGTCAGCTTATTGGACACAGCTACAGCAACTCCTTGGGTATGGTCACGATCAGAGCGACCAGACCAATAGTAGGTGTAACCACCCACCATTATCTCGCCGCAATCAGGTCTCCAAACCTCAGGTAGTGCTGCAATACCAATGTTCAAATGCTTGAGGTCAGATAACAGAGACAGTTGATCATCCTCTCTTCAGGATAGGGCATTCCAGGTACCTACCTGAAGGGACTGCCTCAGGTTAACCCAAGGAGACCGCCGTCTGGTAGACGACACCTCAGCACCACTCCGATACACTCTCCCGCAATCTGACCCAGGAAGGTCAACCCATGGTTTTCCTCCTATCCTCAAAGAGTGGGGGTCCCGAAGGCTTTGCCGAAATCCTGTCATCTGATGAGCTGCTCTGTGGAGGGCGGCTGCATATGAGATACTCACACAGTGGGTTTTCAATTTTCTTTGCGTTTTTCTTGTGTTTTTTTTTTTGTGGAGTGAAGGGTTTTACAGTGGCCAGAGTGCAAATCCTGCCACCAACCTCCGAAAAAACAACAACATGTAACCCAACTGTAGGAGGAGGATGTCTGCAGACACAGTTGGGTACAAGATATGGATGGCCGTTGGCTCATAAGGAGCTCCTCCACCCTTTTACAGATTTTGTCTTTTATCTTGCTCGGTGTTCATATCGTACACCCTCCTCACAGGGAAACCTGGTTTGGGAGACGGTTTAGTCGCCAACAACCCGACCATGAAATAGGTTAGTACAGGTTTACATGATACCTGTTGCAAGTTACAGATCGAATGTGGCCTGCCAATTGTTGGACTTCAGGCCAAAAAGGGTTCTTACCAAAGGAAAATTTACTCTGCAACTTGAGATAAAGCTGAGTAATACCACAATGACTGCAGCACAACCGAAAATCTATAATACCAGTTAATTTGAAAATTACTTGGAAATACGAAAGTCTCCTTCCTTCCTTACATCTACAGCAGTTCTGTCAATCGTATGCTTCAGGTTTTTAAGTAAACTTCTCAAAAAAAAAAATTACATCTTGATCTTGATAAAAGGAGTATGATTAGCCAGTTTAAGATTGATCCCAAAACCCCTCTCTCTGTGACAACATAAACCTGTTTTTTTTTTTCTTCTTCTTCCCAAAAGCATCTTACCCAGATGAAAGTGAGAAACCTGTCGAACGAAAGAATTCCTCCATCTGCTCCTGGCATTAAGGCATTATACCACATCGAATGGACAAATGCACATGTGTATTAGGGGAATGTCGGACAAGATGGTGCAGAGGAAGTGCATTTACCTTTGACCGGTCCAGTCTGGGTTCAATTCCCAATCTGAATACAAACTCGATTCGTGCTTCGCAGGCCGGGCGTTGCATCACAAACTGTGCCTCCATGGTCATTAAGTTGGGCGTCCCATCTGCTATAATTACTTGCTGGACATTAAAGGTCACACGATGTTTCATGATAAATAGGCCCGTCATCGGCGGCGCCCTGAACAAATTCCAAATGCCTGCCCTAACAAAGAACTTCCTTCTGGAGAGAAATGGGGTGTTGCCGGCAAAATGATTTTTCCATGAATCCTTGTGACGCATCATGTTTCAGCAGGCATCCTTACCTGTACTTGTTGTTCTCCTCTTCCAGTGTTGCTAAAGCAGGAATTTAATGAAGAATAGGTTCTGGTATGCAATGATGTACTATTTTAGTTTATTTTTCAAAAGCAGCATTGGATTTTTTTTCTCTCCACTTGGAAATGTCAGCAAACAGGACAGCCCACTAAACATCCCTTGTGGAAGGAGAGTATAGGAATTGATGCATCACCCTGCCAGTGATGCATCAAGGTGGCAGTTTGTAGTTGGGTTTTCTTATGGTAGGAAAAGTAAAAGTAAAATTAAGCAAGAAAACGAGCAATGAGAGATTGCAGACCCTCACCAGAACTTGTTTTGTGTGGTGTTTGTGTTCTGGTGCGTTACGTAATTAATACTCGACAAAATGAGAACTGCCACTTTATAACTACTGGCAGTGATGAACCGGGTACCAAGACATCCCGCTTTAATCGTGCACTTGACCCTGATCCGTGGCATTTATTTTGATTCAATTGAATTCCGAATGGGATTAAAATAAATTCAATTCAAATCAAATGGCAGACCAAATAGGTCCAGTAGTCCTCCATTGGAGTCATCAGGAGGAACCCGAACAATCAAAAAGCAAAGATGAAGTCGTCAGGAAGAACCTGGATGGGATTTGGGTTTCAGCTGCAACTCCTCTACCCCCAAACCCATCCAGGCACACCGAAGTAAGCCTTACTTTAAAAAAAAAGAACCCACATCAAAAAAATTGAATAATTCAGGTCAAAATTTAAACCATGTATTCCTCATCACTACTGGATCATAATTGTGAAGTTTCATGTCAATTGATGGAGTGGTTTAAGATAATTTAAAAAAAGATTTTCCCTCAATCCAATATGGCTGCCAGACCATGTGACTTGTGACGTCACATATGTGAACCTTTTGTTCCTCACAGGGTTGGCGGTCATGCCTGTAAAGTTTCGTCTCGATGTGTTCAGCAGTTTCAGAGAAGATTTTTGAAGTTAAAAACAACAAAAACAAGGACAAATGTGTCCAAGAGCCGTGTCCTAAAGGTTTTGTCTTCACCAGAAGAAGAAAAAAAACAAAAAAAAAACAACAACAACTTCTGATATTTCGTCACGTGCCTTGATTGAGCCAATAGCAAGACCCGTCATGGACGATTGTTGTTCATGACGAGAAAATCGTGTATTTACGAAATTACAACACATTAAATGGAATAATCTTTCAATAGTAACGTGAACTTTTCGAAACTTTAAAGCAAATGTCCGAATATATTTAAAAGTTCATGATAGACGCTCTCAAAAGGCACCCTCGATGTGAGGATGTGTACAGGTGTTTAGTATTTAAGGAGATCCGGATGCTGTATATAAAAGTGCCGAGTCCGAAAGGTTTTGTCTTCACAAGAAGGAGAAGAAGGAGAAGAAGGAGAAGAAGGAGAAGAAGGAGAAGAAGGAGAAGAAGGAGAAGAAGAAGAAGAAGAAGAAGAACGCTCTCTCTTGGAGCCACGTTCGCTACGCGAGACGCGGCTAAAAAAACATGACGGCCGCCGAACCACATGACTGATGACGTCATCAGTGTTTTTTTTTTTCTGTTGACCAATTTATCCCAAGAGAACCCTCAAAAATTTTCATACTGATCGGATGTAGCATTCTATGTGTGCAATTATGATGTCATAACGAAGGCACCAATGAAGTCATAAAAAAATCACTTATTTCCCATGTGGAGTACTTGCCATGTGGAAAAGTTAATTTTTTTTCCTTGGTGTGGTTTCAGAGAGAGAGGTCCAAATGTTTTCCTTTTTTCCAACATGGCTGCCACACCAAGTGACTTATGACGTCATAATTATTATTGAAACATTCTTCATGAGTCGTCGCTCCAATGGTGAAAATTTTGTCTCAATCCGACGAGTGGTTGCAGCAAAGCACACTCATGTTCTGTGCGGACAAACAAACGATGACAAACAAATGATTCAAAAATCACTCATCGAGTGACAACTTGTCGAAACGGAACGGCACTCGGTCGAGAACATACCTCTGCCAGGCTGAATAGTCTCCATTTTGTATTCCACTGATAGGTCGGATCTGATTCCGGACCTTAACCAAAATCGAATCTCTTGTTCTTGTCACCGAACCAACTCTTCTACCTCGTTTTGTTACAAGTCGTCCACAACTTTGAGATAACATGCTGTACATGAGTTTTTGTCCCCATCTCTCAATGGTGAAGAATCACCTGAAAAATTCTCAAATCCAGATTCAGATCTTCACTAAATCTAATCATTTGGTCCTCGTCACACACCCAACTTGTCCACAAACTTTCATCCGAATCCATCTTCAACTTTTTGAGATATCATGCAATATTGTTTTTATCCGCATCTCTCAATGGTGAAGAATCAGTTGAAAATTAAACAATTCTCGTATCCAGATCTGGATTCGGATCTTCACCAAAATTGAATCAATTCTTCCTCGTGGCACTCCCAACCTGCCCAACTTTTGTGTGAAGCCATCCATAACCTTTTGAAATATTGAGCTCAATATCGTTTTTGGCCCCGTCTCTCAATGGTGAAGAATCACCTGAAAAATTCTCAAATCCGGATTCAGATCTTCACGAAATCGAATCATTTGGTCCTCGTCACACACCCAACTTGTCCACAAAGTTTCATCCGAATCCATCTTCAACTTTTTGAGATATCATGCAATATTGTTTTTATCCCCATCTCTCAATGGTGAAGAATTATTTTGAAAATTCTCAGATCCGGATCTGGATTCGGATCTTCAAAATTTCGCGTTGTCATCCTTGGCCGGTCACCTACATACACAAACAATTTCAAAACGATTGCTTGAAATCTGTGGCCAAAAATCGTGTGGCAGACAGATGCTACAGACCAACATACTTGGCAAGAAAAAAAATTCGCGAAGTAAAAATCAATCATAGTGACACTTGGTGAAATGTAACGTCACTCGGTGGAGCACATACCTTCGCCAGACTGATCACTTTACATTTTGTATCCCACTGATGGGTATAGTCTCAATCTGGACCTGAACAAAAATCTGATTGGCTTGTTCTTGTCGCCCAATCAACTCATCCAACGAGTTGTCAGAAGTTGTCTGCAACTTTTTGAAATATCATGCTGCGTATCGTTTTTGGCGCCAACTCTCAATGATGAAAAATCACTTTAAAAATCAAAAAAAATTCTCGTGTCAGGATCTGGATTCGGATTTTCACCAAAATCGAATCAATTAGTCCTTGTCACACACCAAACCTGTCCACCAGGTTTCGTCCGAATCCGTCCACAAATGTTGAGACCGTTTCTGGCTCTATTTCTCAATGGCGAATAATCACTCCAAAAAAATTCTCATGTCCGGATCCGAATTTTCACAAAATCAAATAAATTCTTCCTTGTTACATATCCAGCCTGTCCACTTAGTTTCTTTTAAATCCGTCCATAACGTTTTGAGACATTCTACTCACAGACAGACAAACAAACAAACGGAGAGGGTTGAAAACATAACCTCAAAAGTGGTCGAGGGAACGACTCGAAGGTGGTCACCTTCTTTAACGTGGCACGATGACAACAGAAATAGGAATTTGTACGAATCCATACGATGTGTCCACGATCATCAATTTAATTGACACCAATGTCGTTATTGGTCCGATAAATCGGCCAGGTGCTCCGATAAATCGGCCAGGTGGTCCGATAAATCGGCCAGGTGCTCCGATAAATCGGCCAGGTGCTCCGATAAATCGGCCAGGTGCTCCGATAAATCGGCCAGGTGGTTCGATAAATCGGCCAGTCCTCGTGCTGTTGAGTGCAGTATAAACTTTTCAACAACTTCAAACTGGAGCAGGAGAAACAGGAGCACGTCTCAAACCAGGCGGCATGTGACGAACTAAGCACCATCCCTCATGCAAGGAAATTACGTGAACAAACGAGCACTCCAAGTCATATCCTTTCTCTTGCATAAAAGGAAAGGAAAGTCAACCCATTTTAAGTTCTGCAAAAACGGAACATTGCTGTAAACGTGTATGGAACAATAAAACCATGCAACGATCTTACACAACCCGGCTCTATGGCACGATACTGTCCTTCAAATGAGCTGGAGGCTTGCAGTGCCCGATCACCAGGGGGTTCTCGTGTTGCAAGTGTTGATGCTCACTTTTGGAGACCATGGACAGTTCAGAGAATCACCCTGGGTCTGCATTTCGAATCAGTCCTCCATCTCAGGTGTGTTGCTGACCCACGGCTCATTATCATAAATCAACCAACAGTCATTCCTGTGGAATGAGGAGTCTCCGACTTGCACGCCATAGTTTCTAGGACTTACGATTCTTGCACATGCACCATCACTCCAAGTACACTGGCCAGAGTTTCATCCAACCTCCTTTTTATGGATTTTTTTTTCACCCTAATTTTTTTTTTTACACCTCCAGTGACGAAGCGGCATTGTTTTTGGGTTGTCCGTCCGTCCGTCCGTACTTACGTACGTACGTCCTTGTGAATTTTTTCTGCAACCGCTTATCCGATGGGCACAAAATTTTCACCATGGATGCAACTACTCGTGCAGAATTTTTTTGCCCCGTGGGGTCTTCCACCCCACGGGGTCTAAGCGCTGCTCGCGTTCTCTCTTTTCTTGTGTACAGTTCATTTGAACGTCTATTTCTCCATTATTCGTGAACAGAATTTAATGAAAATTGACAGGCATGGACTAGACACATTATTATGTGCAGGCATTAACTGAGCCCAAAGTGCGATTCCGGCCCTTTGGGCTGAGAAACGGCCCTTTCGGTCCATTTTCTTTAAATTGCTATTTGTCGGTTATTCGTGAAAGAAACCGGACCAAATTTTACAGGTATATTCTTGAGGTCACTCTGGAGGCATTAACTGAGCCGAAAGGGAGATTATATCCATTTGGGCCGACAAACGGCCCTCTCTGCCCACTTTTTAAAAAAATTGCTATTTCTCGGTTGTTCGTAAACGGAACCAAACCAAACTTGACAGGTATATTCTAGAGATCATTTCCCAGACATTAACCGAGCCCAAAGTGCGATTCCAGCCCTTTCGGCCAATTTTCTTCAAATTGTTATGAAAATTTTTTTTTAAATGCGTTGGGCATCATTAAGTCGCAAATGATTATATGAAACTGGCCTCCCTCTTGTGAGGTGTTCTGGTTTCTTTTTCTGACGTGATGAAAATCTTACCAAGTTTCAAAACTATCTGTCATCCGTGCTATCGCTCACCTGAGAGTTGTTTGAATGAACTCCCATGGGTTATGTTCGCAATTCGAACTTGTTGTTAATGATAATTATGATGTCATGGGTCATATGGGGTGGTCGCCATGTTGGAAAAATGGAAAAACATTGGACCTCTGTCCCTCCTAAACTGCATCATGGAAAAAATTGAAACTTGGCACCTGGTAACTACTCCGCATTGTGAAGAAGCGTGATACGACTGACGTCATCGCTGAAATGGTATCCCGGTCAAAATTCGACATGTAGAACGCTGCATTCGATGAGTATGAAAATTTGTGAGGTTCATCTTGGGATGGATTGGTGGACAATTTTTTTTTATGTCATCGGTTATGTGGTTTTGCAGACATATTGTTTTTTAAAAAATAAAAAAATTAAATCTGCAGAACTGCTTTAAAGATCGAAGTGAAACTGCACATAAATGATCAACTAGCCATGTAGAATCAAATTTGATAACTCTGCAATAATGTCACATGGTCTGGCAGCCATCTTGGATTTACCCCAAAACCTTCAAAAACCTTCTCCAGAATGGCTGGACAGATTGAGGTGAAACTTCATACACCAATTTAACATGCCTTGCTGACACTAGGGTGAAAAAGAATAATTGATAAGGCACGTGGTTCGGTGATCACGATCTTTTATTGGATAGAAGAAGAATATTAAATAATATTTTCTCTGGAACCGCTTATCCGATGGAAGCTAAATTTACAAAGTATCATCTCAAACTATTTCTGCATTGTGTATGTGGAAATGATGAGGTCAGAGGTCATGTGGTGTGGCAGCCATATTGGATAGAAAAATGAACCATAGCTGATCAAAACAAAACTTCATGCATGTGATCCTCTACCAAATCATGGGCAGATTCCAAATTTTTAATTCCATGGGTCATGCGGCTTGGCAGCCATGTTGGTTTGAAAACTGTAAATTAAAAAACCTTTTTCTCCAAAACCGTTTAACAGATCGATGTGAAACAAGTTGTGTTGCATTGAGCAAGGGCAGTGGGTCACAATTGAAAAGTTTCGCATCGATCGCAACAGCGGTTTATGAAATTTAATTTTTTATATATTTTCCTTGAAATCAATGTGGCTGCCAAACCACGTAACTGATGATGTCGTTTTAAGTTAAATGTATGCAGTCAGGGCAGTGGATCACAACTGCAAAGTATAGTATTGATAGGTTAAATGATTTCAGATAAATAATTGTTTCATGATCTCAAAACCAACGTGACTGCCACATCATGTGACTGAGGTCATGGTTAAACAAAATATTTGCAGCATCAGTGGTGGATCATCACTGCAAAGTCTCGCATCAGAAGGTTAAGCGGTTTCAGAGAAATAATTATTTAATATGATTGACTCGGCATGGGGAATATTGGTTGAAAATTTCAACATCTGTCACATGGTCTCACAGCCATGTTGGACAAAAAAAAACCCCTTATGCGATCAACGCAAAACTCCGAAGCCATGATCGGCCACTGGTTCTGAATTTGATTTGATAAAGGACGTTATGGGTCAGGTGTCCGATTGAAGTGAGGTTGCATCGAAGCGGGGTGGTATGTTTTTTTTTCACCGTTGAAATTTCACGAAATTTTCACCATAGGTGTGACTTCTCAGGTAGAATGTTTTTGTGATAACTGACGTCATATGTCACGTGGTGTGGTGGCAATGTTGGAAAAAAGGAAAAACTTTAGACCTCTATCTCTGAAAGTGCTCCATTGAAAAAATTGAAACTTGGCACATGTGAAGTACAACCCAAGGGAAACAAGTGTGATTTTTTTTGTTGTTGTTGTTGATGTCAAACGTGGCTTCATTATGATGTCATCATTGCATATGTCAAACGCTTTTTCCGATCAACATGAAAATTTTGAGGGTCATCTCGGGATAAATTTTAATTGTCACAAAAATTGATGACATCATCTTTATGTGGTTTGGCAGCCATATTGTTTACAAAAAAAAAAAAACCTTCAAAAATCCTCTTCTCTGTAACAGCTGAACAAATTGAGGCGAAACTTTGCAGGTATGATCACTTTTCCATGAGGAACAAAATGTTCTCCACCAATGATGTCATTGGTCACATGGTTTGGTGGCTCTGAGTTTTTTTGAAGAATAGACTTTTACAAATCTTCTCCAGAACGGCTTGACAGATCGAGGGGAAACTTCACTTTCATGTTTCCCAAGCCTTGGGGGATACCACGGCGTTCACGAATAAATAATAGGTGACATGGTCTGGCAGCCATATTGGTTTTAACGAAGTTAAAAAAAAAAATTTCTCTTGAACCGCTTCATCAATCGATGTGAAATGTCACAATTATGATCTAGTAGACATGTGGAATATATGTTTTCAATTTCAACCTGATCAGATGCATGGTCTGGCAGCCAGAATTATTTAATATTTTTAATCTGGGTTCAGGGATTTCAATCAAACTTGGTACAAGTATGTATGATGACGTAATAATGTGGGCGGAGGCATACCGGCGACGTCGCAAAGTCGTGATGTTGAAGATTGGCATTCTCGTTCTTCTTTTGTATACAGCACAAAGGTTGTGGGGTCACATCACTGGCTGAGAGTAACATTGTACCACTGATGCAATGCTCTCTGTAGGTCAGGGCAGGAATTTGGCCAGGGTCTCGGTGATGGCTTACCTACAATTCATGAAGGACACCATGGGATCATCAATGTCCACCAACTAATGGGACGCCCAGTTTCACATCAATCTGAGGTACAGAACACACTTTGATGTATCACCCCACCTGTGAAACACCGATGCGACAGTTTATGGCTGGGTCAGGATTTAAACCCAGACGAAACAGCTTGGAGGCGAGTTTGCTCGAGGACATCCTGCCTTTATCCACACTATCACTGGAGTGGTTGGGCATGCACGTTGTGGTAATGCTGCGGACATTGCTAAATGCTAATATGCATACGAGTGTCATCCACAGTTGAATATTGTGGCTGCAGTATTCCAGCTGTAGGGGTTGTGTCTTCCGGCTTGAGGACTGCTGATTCCAGTGGATGGTGGTCAATTTCCACATTTCACCACATTATGGCCGAATATGTTGGCTTCAAATTTATCACACTCAAACACGATCATGAGAAGTTCTTTCTCCATCAGTACATATCTTGTCTCTGCTGATGTGAATGCTCTTGTGCATAAGCAAATGGTCAGCCACCCTGCATCATTGCTGCTCCAAGTACAGATTGAGATGCATTGCATTGGAGTGTGATCTCTTCTCTGAGATTGTAGTAACACAGCGATGGCATGCTGGTGTCTGCTACTTTTTGTTGTTGCAACACCAATTCTTGTGAATTGCCCCGTGACCATTCTGCATCCTTCTGCTTTAAATTGCAAAGTGGTTTTGTGATATCTGAGAGATGAGGAAGAAACTTTCTCAGATATTGATGAAGTCCAACAGCTGTTTGATTCCTGCAACATTCGTTCGGCATTAGAGATGGCACGTCCAAGATTGCTTTAACATTGGATGAATTAATACAAAGTCCTCTATTTGAGCAACATGTCCAATAAATGATATTTATTGCTGGCCCAAACGTTCAGTTTGTCAATGTATAACACAAGACTCCATTAGTTGCACCAGTGAAGAAAAGCTTCCAGGTGTATGTCATGGTTTTTGAATCGTTTCTGCAAGTATCTCTCCAAAGCCAACTGTTAAAAATCATCTGCAATGACAGTTACACCTTGCAGTCCTTCTTCCAGCTCATTCACTTGTGTTGGAAAACTTCTGTCGCCGAGCTGATCCCAAATGGCACTATACGCTTCCAGTTATATCAGCCAAAGGGTATGTGGAATGTGTTTTGAAATGATGACTGTTCCTCGAGACTCACTTGCCAAAATGCATTGCTGACACTGAGGGTTTGCTGTTGTTCGAGAACCACCTCAGTGCCGTCGAGTCTGGCATTTCATTCATGCCAACTGGCAGGGTCTCCAAACAGCCATCAAACTTCTAGACTGGTCTCCCATCACTACTTTCTCCAACATCAACTCATCCTGGTAATTCTTTCAAAGAAATTTGCTCTCCCTCATGCACAGATATATCTCCTCTCGTCTTCAGTTGTCCTACCCTTCCTCCCGCCCTTGGTTCACTGAAGCTTGTGGCGAGGCAGTTCTCCAGAAAAAAAACTTGCCTTTGCTTCATGGAAAGCAAACCCAACTGAGGGTAATTTCAGTTCCTTCCAGAAAGCTCGGAACAAGTGGGTATCTACCCTCAGGAGAGCCAGAAAACAACATCTTTCTAATCTCAAGTCTGAACTCTCAAACCTCTCTCCCTCCTCCAAATCTTTGTGGCGTCAAACCAAATCTGTTTCTGGTGTATGCTCCCCCTCCATCCCTCCCTTGCCTCAAATGGCCGCACTGCTGATACCGCACGTGAAAAGGCTGAATGCCTAAACTCGGTGTTTGCATCTAAATCTTGTGTCCAAAACCCATCGCTTTCTGTACCCTCCTTCCCCAGTCGCACCCAACTGTCCTTGGACTCTGTGTCCATTTCCTTGGACAAGGTGGAGAGCTTGCTGTCGAACTTCATCTCAGATTCTGAAACCCGTCCAGACGGCATCAGCCCACGTGTCCTAAAACCTGCTCCTCTGCTCTTGATCACCCTCTCTCTGTTCTATTCACCCTCTCATTTGCTCTACGTCATCTGCCATCTGCTTGGAAATCAGCAAACATCACTGCTCTGCATAAAAAGGTGCAAAAACAGATCCTTGCAACTACAGATCAATCAGCCTTCTCCCAATCTCAGCAAGGCTATGGAATCCATCATCGCTTCAGACATGAAATCCTTCCTCTTCTCCAATGGCTTGATTTCCGATCATCAATTTGGTTTCAGATCAGGTCACTCTTCCCTGGATATGCTGCTTGTGCTCCCCAACAATGGATGGAGATACTCAATGCCCGACATGAAATTAGAGCCATATCCCTAGACATATCTCGTACTTGTGACATGGTCTGGCACCAGAGCCGGATAAAGCCTCGGCTGGCCTTAAGGCACGTTTTGAAATTTTAGAGAATGGCCTGAAAATTTTAAATTCGATCTCGGCCTCATGGAAATGGACCCCAGACAAAAGATGAACTGATTCAAGAACAAAATATTTAATGCAAAAAAAGACAAATATTTAATGTGAAAAGAAAATAGTTTATTTAATCCCTCTATACAATTTGCAGTGAATGAATATATGCATGACAAAACACGTACACATTTGGCACTTTGCTTTACAGTTTCCTCGACCTTAGATTGCAAAGTTGCCAAAAATTTTTGTGGCCCGAATTTTTGGCTGTCACTAAGGCACATGCCGTGTCTGCCTAATGGTTAATCCAGCACTGTCTGGCAACCTGCCCTGCTCACCAAACTCTCTTCCTATGGCATCCAAGGCCATCTCCACTCATGGTTAACAGACTTCCTCTCCTGTCACAGTCAACATGTGGCCCTAAATGGGGTTCCCTCATTCCCTCTTCCTGTCCAGGCTGGAGTTCCTCAAGGTAGCGTTCTGGGCCCTGTTCTTTTTCTGGTTTTCCTCAATGATCTCACCAACTCTCCCAAATCCACTTTATCTCTTTGCTGATGACTTCACCCTCTGCCGTACCATCTGTCATCCCTCAATCCGGCAAGCATCAGCTTCTTCGCGCTCTGCAGATCTGGATAAAATCACAAACTGGTCCAACACGTGGAACATCCCTTTCAATCCTGACAAATCTTACACTCTCACTATGTCTCTCCAAAATGACCGTTTGGAAAACCCCCTCATCTACTTTCTCAACAATCCTCTGGAAGAAGTCCTTTCTTTCAAACTTCTGGGACTCACTGTCTGCCATGACCTTTCCTGGGAAAACCACATTTCCAACCCGGCCTCCAAAGCCAATCGACGACTGGAAAACTTCCGTCGTGCAAAGTCCTTCTTCGACCCACCTGAGCTCCTGACCACAAACAAGGCTTCCGTCCACAGCCTGATGGAGTACTGCTCTCCCCTTTGTGCTGTTGCTCCTGCCCCTCACCTTGCTTGGCTTCAAGCGGTGGTGACCAAGGCATTTAGGATTATTGGTATCTCCTGCGGTGAGGCTGACTCTTTGGGCCTCTCACACTCTTACCACAGGCAGGTCAGTGGTCTCTCTGTCTTCTACTGTCTCCTCTCCAGTCTCACACCCCCCCCACTCTGTCTGTCATTTATCCCCACCCCCAATATTTTCACAGGGTGCTCAAGGTCCACCAACAACCCCCTTCTGGTAAAACTACCAAAATCACGAATCGCTGCTCACCTTCACTCTTTCATTCCTCTTTTTTCCTGCCTTTGGAATAAACTCCCTAACTCTATTCATTCCCATTCTTCCCTCCAGGCCTTCAAAACAGCTGTTCACCACCACCTCTTATCTTCCCCCATCCAAAACCACAATATTTTATTACCCTGTTATTCCACCACAAATCCACCTCCTTGAAATTCCCTGTTTTCCTTCCTGAAAGTCCCTGTGATGTCCATCTTGTATTCCCCGTGTTTCCCGCCCCGTCCCTCTCCCTTCCACAGATGTCCTCATGTCTCTGTTCCCCACTGGTTTGCCCTTCCCTCTCCCGCCCCTCTTGTTTCCTGCCCCCCTTATTGTTTGTTGTCTGTTAGCTCTCATTATGAGCCTTGACAATGTGTGCAAAAAATAAAAATAAAAAAATAACATGAGCACTGCTCAGGCATGTATCTACATCTTCAATTGTCGGCAGACGATAATGCTCTCGTTTTATGACTTTGTCCAGGTCTTTCGGATCCAAGAAGATGCGTAGTTTGCTGTCCTTCAGTATGATAACCACTCAAGTAATCCACTGGTTTGGCTTGGTTACCGGAGTGAGATGTCATCTCTCATCAAACTATCCAATGTTTCCTTTAGTTTATCCGTTAAAGCCACTGGTATTCGACACAGGACATTTTGGTCTGGATCGACTGTCTTATCATGAGTACCTGACATGGTGCTCTGCATCAACTCACCCTACAACATTACTGAAGACGCCAAGATATTTCTGCATTCAGCACTCTTTAGTCTGGTTTATCATTGTCATTTGTGTACACTGGTGCGGCAGTGTGGGGTATTCTATTGATGTCATCGTTATCTGTGCACCGAATGATGTTCATGCCCAAAAAGGCTTTTCCACAAATCAGAGGGTATATTGCCATGCCAAGTCCAACTTGCACCTCGGATCACTCTGATGGACCAGGATTCACACTTGTCCTTCCACAAGGAGCCTCAAACCACGATTGCACGATGGAGAATGCCCAATCGGCGACTGGCTTTCCCAGGAAAGAAATGTGACTTTTCCAGGAAAGATCATCACAGATAGTGAGACAGAAGCTTGAATGAAAGTACTTCTTCAATCGGATTGTTGAGAAATTAGATGGGGAGTGGAGGGGGGGGGGGTTCTAAACGGTCCTTTCGAAGAGACATAGTGAGAGTGTAAGATTTGTCAGGATTGAAAGACATGTTCCACGTGTTGGACCAGTTTGTGATTTTATCCAGATCTGCAGAGATTGAAAAGGCTGCTGCTTGCCGATCTGAGGGATGACAGATGGTAAGGCAGAGGGTGGAGTCATCATCAAAGAGATAAAGAGGATTTTCCAGAGTCGGAGAGATCATTGATGAAAACGAGAAAAAGTGCTGGGCCCAGAACACTGCCTTGAGGAACTCCAGCCTGGACAGGAAGAGAGGATGAGAAAATTGCATGAAACACCACACATTGATTGTGACAGGAGAGGAAGTCTGCGAGCCATGAGTGGAGATGGCTTTGGATACCATAGGAAGAGAGTTTGGTGAGCAGGGCAGGGTGCCAGACCGTGTCACAAGTGCGACATACGTCTCGGGATATGGCTCTGATTTCATGTCCAGCATTGAGGACCTCCATCCATTATTGGGATGGTAGTATCTTCCGTCATGCAAAGTCCTTCCTTAGCACACCTGAACTCATCCACCTACAAAGCCTTCATCCACAGCTTGATGGAGTACTGCTCTGTCCTCTGGGCTGGCTCCCCTGCCTCACATCTTGCTCCACTTGACACTGTGGAAACCAAGGCCTTGAATATTATTTAAATCTCTGGCAATTGCCCTGAGTCTGTCGGTCTATCACTACGCCATCGCAGACAGGTCGGTGGTCTTCTTCTTTAAACACCTGCTCTTTCCGTGCTTTGCCACCCCCCCCCCTTCCCCAGGTGTTGGCAGGGCACACACTTTCCACGATAAATCCCCTTCTGGTTAAACTACCTAAATCCAGGATCTCATATCTTTTACTAACTCCTTCCTCTTTTCTCCCACCTATGGAACCAACTTCCACATTCCCTTCGATCTCATTCTTCCTTCAAGGTCTTTAAGACAGCTGTTCACCATCTCAGATCATCCCTACTTAAAAACCATGATCGTTTCTATCCTCGTTAACCCACCCCCCCCCAACTCGTTCCCCACCACCTCACCCAATTCCCCCTCCTTACAAATTTCGACTTTTCCTGCCTGAGTTTCCTTCGATGTTCATCTTGTCCACTATATGCATGCATCCTCTCCTGCCCCTCATTCCTCCCCACACCCATTGTTTGTCCAAGTCCACGTCCGTCTTGGCCTTTGGCTCCATTGTTGCTGAGCCCCCCCTCATCTCTCTGGGCTTCCTTTCGGCTTGTTGCATCCTGATTCGTTTAGTGTACAAGTACGAATCTTCCATGAGCCTCGAAAATGTATACAGAAAAAGTGACATTCTCTTCAGTCTTCAAAAAAGTGACATCATACTCTCGAAGCAGCCTCAAACACCTTCGTATCTGTGATCCCAAACACAAGTCAGTCCTGAAGTTTCTCTTTTGTCATGAGAGTGAAAAACAATCACAGCTTTCAGTGACTTTTTGCAGTCCTATTTGATGCTGGTCAAATGTTTCACCAACTTCCTGTATCCTCTTCTTGAACTTGTATCCTCCGAAAGGAATATTCTTGCATGGTCGGCAGTCCTGTGATATCTTCATTCAGCACCGGCACCATCTTGTCTTTGTCTCCCTCTCCCGGCAAGTCTGACCTCCCAGTAATTGGGAAAGAAGTGCGAAGTGTCACCACGTCCTGCACTGGTTCCGCCTCCTTGTTGAGCCTGGTCACAACGGCATGCTTGTCTGCTCACTCGAACCTCTTCCACTTTGCCTCCACATTAGCATCGTGGATGTCAAGAGCTGGAAATGGTGGAAGAGGACATCCAGATGCCATCTCATTGATGTGCAGGCCCACATTATCTCCACCAAGAGAGAAAGTTCTCTCAAACAATCACTCCCACCTCTGACACCACACGCCGATACTGCTCGGATAAATAAATGGGCCAATCCTTGTGCTGTTGAGTATATCAGTTTTATCAACAAGTTAAAACTCATGCAGGAGGAACAGGAGCACGTCCGCAGCCATCCAGCACATTACCAATCGCCATCTCATCCCAAATATCACGCGTCCGAAACATCTCACGGAAATTACATGCGCAAACTACCACTCCGCATCGCAACACCTTTCACCTTGAGTCACGAAATAGTTACTTAATTAACCAGTCCCAATCTTGAACCCCGTTTTCAATGGTGTCTTTCAAATGTAAGATGTCATTTCCTCCCCTTTGTGTAATGGTTGGACAATAATGGAAGTTTTGTTTTCTTTTCCCCAATATCAGTGTTAAAATATTTACAGCTCTGTGTCTGTGAGCTGCTGACACATTGATTTACGACTGCAGATCCATGGTCCATTTTCACATTGCACGAGCTTTGCTAAATTGTTTCAATTTGTCTGTCCAAAATGTGCTTACTACGTTCCTTCGAGACTTAACGGTGAATAAATATTTATAAAACTCATCCCGAGTGTCTGATTTGCGACCCAAAGACGTGCATATAACAACAATTGTCTGGCTTTTAGCACAAACTCCTGACACCATTACACCGTGAGCCACAAATCAACAAACCATGGCTAACATTTCAAGGTCGTATTATCCGAATGTGTTGATTATATCATTGTCTTTTGAGATGAAAAATAATAATTTCACATTTGTTTTTGAAATACATCCCTTTTATTCCTCAAAGAACATATTAAAAGGAAAGATTCCGACATTTCCCTTCCGACAAAGACGGAACGACAACAGCACTGATTGGGAGTGCGCATGCCTCCCTCCGCCAGGCTGAACACTTCACGTTTTGTATCCCGCTGACAGGCGGGATCTGAATGTGGACCATTCATCCTTGTCGCACACCAACATCTAACTCATCCACCACGTTTTGTCCCTCCATAACTTTTTGAGATATCGTGCTATATATCATTTTTGGCCTCATCTCTCAATGGTGAATAATTACTGAAAAAGTTCTCAGATCCGAATCCGGGTCTTCACCAAAATCTCATCAATTCATCCTTGTCACACACCCAACCAGTCCAAATTTTGTCCGAATCCATCCATAACGTTTTGAGATATCCTACTCATAGATGGACAAACAGACAGACAGGGGTGAAAACACAACCTCTGTCCACCTTTTGTGGTGGAGGTAATAAAACTTATTGAAAGGATTTTTATTCCCCCCCCCCCGCCCCATGATTTTTATTTCCCCCATAACTGGCAAAGGTATTGTGAAAGTAAATAAATAAGGATATTTATTAATTCACAATTGATTTAGCTGTTTCGAATTGGGTGTTAATGTCACTTGCACTTTGCTCCAAATGTTAATCGATTTCAGACATATAATATTGCACCATTTATCATCCAAAGCAAGTGTGGGTTCAATGCTGGATGGGGGTCTCTTACTTTTGGATTATCGCATGCTGCTCCAAGACTTTCTTTGGTTAAGGCGGTTTGGTTAAGCTTTCGGTTTTCTTTGCCTTAAAATTATGTCACCTCTTAAAGTTTCCATGAAACATCTGAGGTTGTTTCCTCTGATATTTCAAAAATGTTTACCATCCATAAAGTTCACAATTGGTGGCATCTGTTGCTTCCTCATTGTCACACATTGTTGTCGATTACAAAAGATCAGCATCTTGATTGCTAAAACACATCCAAGTGGATAAATTATACAGGCCATTGCAGTTCTTTTTTTTTCCAGCCATTGCTGGCATATTTAAATGGAAGGTCAAACACTGGATTGAAGTCATCAGAAGGAACCCAAATGAACAAAGAGCAAAGAAGGAGTCATCAGGAGGAACCTGGATAAGATTTGGGTTTCAGTTGCTACTCCACAACCCTCAAACCCATCCAGGCACATCCAAGTGAGCCGTACAGAAAACTTTCTGCAGGAATTCACTTCTCCAAGACAGATAGAGAAAGAAAGAGAAATATAGAGTTAAAAAAGAGAAAAAAGAAAAAGCAAAAGCAAGAATTTAGAAAGGGTACATTTGGATGTTCAAAACGATATTATGAATACCGGAGAGCAAAAGTCCACATGATAAGAGATGTTTGTTGGGTCGCCGAAATAGGTGACCCCAATTGTCAGTAATTCTGTCTGTTTGTTTGGATGTTTGTTCGTTTGTCATCAGCATAATTGGTAGTAAACGTGGGCGGATTTTGACCAAACTCAGGTGGTTGGTACATCTTATGACCTCGTGCTTTGGACATTGCGATGGTTGCTCGGGACACTTTGGTTCCCTAGCAACAACCGAAAAACGTTCAAAATCGGTACCGTTCACGCGAAATCAATTCCAAAAGTCATTATCCCACGTAGGGTTATGACATTTGGCAGGAATGATCTACAGGTGATGCTCTATCAAATATATTCCGGTTTTTGTGATATTTGGAATACTTTACCCGCAGCGCCCCCTACAATTAGGGTATGCGCAAAAATTGGAGAAAATTGAAGGCCCCCTAGTGACCAGGTGAGTGCATCGATACGAATGAAAATTTGCACGTTCATGGTACTCAATGAGTACTACAACTTTGCCTCAGGACATATTGACCGATTTCGCTTAGGTCAGGGGTCAAAGGTCAATTAGTGCAAAAATCGATAATATGCGAGAGCTGGAGGTGCCTTCGCGCCAAATGCTACTCCTCCTAGGGTTATGGTGGGATGGTCATGAAAATTCACACTAATCGTCTGGAATGCATTGTGCACAAACGGTCCAGCGGGATTTTCGATTTAGATCTTTGTTCACCCACAGCACCCCCTCGAACTTCGGGGATTTCCGATTTCAAACCGCATTTTCGGTACTTTTCATTCAAATGGACACCGAGAAGTTATCAGTAGATGAAACTGAATGAGATTTGATATACATAATCTTAAGGTAATTCCCTATCTGCGAAATGACATCCATTTTGCTCTATATCTTATAGTTTCCATGCTCGGCGACCCATCGCCGCCTACCAGCTTGTCTGTGTGTCACCATTGTTTTCGGAGATGGCTAAACGGATCTCTGTCAAACGTTCAGAGGTTCATCAGTGAGTGTCGAGGAGTGTTTTCGGCCAAAAAAAAAAGTTTTTGAAAATTGAGAAAAAAAAGTTGCATTTTTTTGGAGATTAAAAAAAAAAATCGCTCCATATTGCCTAAACTTTTGTAGCTATGTGGAAGGTAATATTAAATGATCCCCAACCTCATTCCTTCATGGGTGTTGAAGTATTTTAGGCCCCCACAAAAAGAAAAAAAAATTGATTTCTTCAACATGCCAACAGGATTAGAACAGCACAGGTGAATGCCCAGGGCAACAGCACAAGGGTACCCCTGCTCGTACTCTGTAAAGTATCGTAAATGTGAGGACGAGCAAATGAAGATGCAAAGTCAAAAAAAATTTTGGCCAACTATGGGGAAACTTTGTGTTAATGTGATTCTTGCAGTTCTTGCATAAATGTTAAAACCGATACTTTCAGCTCGATGATTCACAAGATCTCTACTGGATCGTCTATCATGTCGAGAACATATCCTAAGGTACTTAAAATCATTTTTGGAGAGATTCGACTTTCTTCCTCAACTGCTTGAATTGTGAATGCAGTTCCAGTCTTGCATCCTCCCATCGTCTTGCATGCAGCTTCTGATGAAACCTGAAGTCGGGTTGTAATTTACCGCATGGAGTTTCGCATTGATGAGCTAAAACTTTGATATCTAGATGCTTTTCACGTGTTATTTCCTTCCCAGGAGCCATAGTATTAATTATACATCCATTACACTACAACGTTGTCACCACCGATACTTTTATCGTCTTACTGCAGGTGTGGAACTTTCAGAATGCTTGGATGACAACTGATCACAGTGTACAAGATCAACACATGACTGCTATAGAGCATTTCGTTTTCATCTCTGCCAAGGTAGGTGGATGGAGGTTATGTTTTCACCCCTGTCTGTTTGTGAGCAGGATATTACAAAATGATATTGATAGATCTGGACGAAATTTGGTGGGCAGGTTAGATGTGCGATTAAGGACAAATTGATTCGATTTTGGTGAAGATCCGGATCCAGGTATGAGAATTTTGTATTTTTTAAAAAGTGATTCTTCAAAATTGAGAAATGGGGCCAAAACGACAGAGCACGATATCTCAAAAAGGTATCGAGAGAATATAACAAAACTTGGTGAATGAGTGGGTAGTTGCCAAGAACAAGCTGATTCGATTTTTGTTCAGGTCCGGATGCAGATCCGGTGTATCGGTGGGAATCCAAACGTAAACTGGTCAGCGTGGCGGAGGTGTGTGCTCTATCGAGTGCCGTTCTCGTTAACACACAAGATTCGATTGTTATCAAGTGTTGTTCATTCTACACCAAGATTTTCTTCTGTTTGGAATATTATTATTTCCATAACTGCAAATAGGTGTGGGATTTTATTTGGTGACTTATTAGCTTCACAAAGGAACAGGAAAAGCAATTGTCATGGTGCTGTGAGTGAGTGAGTGAGTGAGAGAATCTGCATTGGTTTTCAGGTCGACCACAATGTATTTATCCCAGTGAGAATCTGCATCGTTAAATGTTCTGGCTTGTTTGTCTTTTATATCAACTTTACCAGGACATGCAGAAATTAAACATTGCGGCTTCATCATTGCTTTATGCCCCCATGATTCATTTGCGGTGTGAGACTTAATTCATTTCCTGGGATCACAGGGCTGCTGACTCAAAGGCCATTATGTACAGCGTTGGAACTACATGCTGAGTGTTGGAAATACTTTAAAATTTGGACAAGATACTGCATCAACACATCAATAATGGCCTTCTGAATAAACCTTATAAGTTGAACACTTCCACATTTTTTTCAATTGCAGTGATTTGTCATAATTATAATGATCACAGTGTCTCATGTTGAGTTGCATCCCATATGAAACAAGAACGGCACTTGATAGAGCACATACATCAGCCAAGCTGAACAGTTTACGTTTTATATCCCACCGATCGGTCGGATCTGGATCCGGACTTTAACCTAAATCGAATCGGCTTGTTCTTGTCACCTACCCAACTCATCCACCAAGTTTTGGAATGATCCGTCCACAAATTTTTGAAATATCATGTCGTATATCGTTTTTGTCCCCATCTCTCAATGATGAAGAATCCCCTGAAAAAATAATAAATTATAGAATCCGCATCTTCACCAAAATCAAATCAATTCGTCGTCGTCCAACTATTCCACCAAGTTTTGTCCAAATCCATCCACAATGTTTTGCGATTATACTGCGCACAGACAGACAGGGATGAATACATGATGTCCGTCCACCTTCGGTGGCGGAGTTCATTTCTCCCTCATGTTTTGATGGTAATTTTTTGATCCGTGCGAAATTAAATGTGGATTCAAGAAGGTGTAAGACAATCTTGTGTAAACCACGTAAGATAATCCATAATGATTCAGGATTGCATCTTGAAAATGCGTCGCCCACACGCTTAAATGTGGCACGGGCAGATGTGTTACATTGAACATGTGATAATGGGTCACAAGTACGGTACAATGTTATCAGCACGTTCCACGGATGGCTTCGCTGTTACAAATCAAGATGTTTTAACAAGATGCTGTCATTGTCATGATGCTGTGTAAATACAAAGAAATATTGAAGTCAGTGCTCGCTGTGTCTCATCATGGACAATCCCAGCATGCAGCTCAATATCAATGTGTGCAAGTAGACCAGCCTGCTCAAACGATGAGGAAAGTCCAAATTGATGGCGAATCTTTCGAAGAGAATGTCAACATGGTGATCATGCAAGCATGCATCAGGATAAAAAGCCAATTTCCGAATTTGCATTTATGGAAAATCCATAATTCTGACAGAAAAATTGACATCCAATTTTCCAAGCAAAACAAGACTTGCTTTTCATTGCATAACTCGATCTCTATCGGCCTCAGCAAGTACCTGCTGGTAAGCCAAGGAATAAGCTGATTCATGTGTTCTTGATGCAGTCCTTTTGAACAGCCAATAAATTCAACACCAACTTATTTCTAAAGAATTCAGAATATTGACGAAAAGGTTCCAGGTGTTCAACACGATGTGACCTCATCGGCGACATAAATGGATAGTTTTGAAGAGGTCCGAAGCAGTCATTGTTAGTACTCGGAAACGAGTGGACGTGGAGGGTGATTTCGTGATGAAACATCTGGATTTCGGTTCATGTATGAGGCATATGGTATGATGAAGAACATTTTGATGAAAAACAAACATTAATTCCTTAAAAGGGACAACTTTGTGGACAACTCAATATTTGCCTTTGCCATTTCTAGATGGCCAAGGTCTGAGAGCAAGGTGCGTTTACACTCGATTTACATCATACCCTTCCAGGTTAAAGGTCGAGGTTAAATTGTCGAGGTGAAATGGCGATCTGAAAAAAATAACGTACTTTTTGTCGTCGCTCAATTTTGCCAATGTGGAATCTCAAAGCCCACTTGGCCTTTCACGATGATCTTGCATCATAATCGTGGACCTGCATTGAAGTTGTGCCCCTGATATCTGATTCGTGTCTTTGACCTGTCCTTTCTATTTGATTCCATCCTCTGCTGTGACATCCCTCATCCTTCAGAGAGATGTGCAGCAGCCTCTTCTTTTTCTTCAGACCTTCACAAAATCACAAACTCATCAAACACTTGGAATGTCTTTTCATCTTGAGAAATCCCACTGTCTCTCTCTCTCTCTCTCTCTCTCTCTCTCTCTCTCTCTCTCTCTCTCTCTCTCTCTCTCTCTCTCTCTCTCTCTCTCTCTCTCTCTCTCTCTCTTGATGTCTCTCTCTTGATGTCTCTCTCGATGTCTCTCTCTGTCTCTCTCGATGTCTCTCTCTCCAAAAAGAAATGTCTGGAAACTCCTCCCAGCTCCCTTTTTTACTAACCCTGACTGTTTGGGACCATTCCCAGCAAAGGATTCGAGTCGGGACCGCTCCTGGCAAAGGATCCATGTGGTGAATCGGAGCACTGCGAGACAAAATCTGGCAGACGGGGCACGTGGAGTATCAAACTCTCAGCAGATCGTGATGCATGACCGAATGTCAACAGGTGATAAATCTGGAGTACTTTACCATTCATAATGCAAAGACTGTGACCATTTCTACATTGGTGAAACTGGAAGTAAATTAAAATGGAAGAAATAAAAGAAATTGAAAAAGAAGATCGAGGTGCGTGGTGCATGAGAGTGCCCGTCGATCCACATGCAACGGCCGCTCGAATGCTCCGCGTCCAGAGTCTCCATGAAGGAGTCAGGCCTCGGCACCGAAACGTTCTTTATTTGCCTTGAAAAGTATTCAAATCGTCACAAAAAGAGAGTCTTTGCTCCTGGGAAAGACGTGCACTTGGCGACTGCAAACAAATCTCATTTTGGCCTGATAAAGGACTGACAGCCATTTCAGCTCCTTCATTTAAGCTATAATGTCTTGTATAATGCCTTAAAATCTTTATCAACCATTACACAGCTTCCCCAGCATGATTCCCCAAGGCGATATCTGATTGAGTGAGACACAGGAGAGGAGAGGGGAAGAGGTTCAAGTGTGGGGAAAGGTGAGTGGGGTCGTGAGGACGGGAATTGGGTGGGAAGGTTGTAGTCCTGAGAGCAAACAATTCATGTGGATAATTGATTATTGTGGTTGTCATGTACAGCAGTCAATATTATGTTGCTGTGTCTTGAGGCTTGGGTTTTCTCAGCCCCTTGGCAGTAATAAATAAGATAAATCGTTTGTAAAATATCCTGAAGTTGCAGTTTCTAAGCCCCTGCATCCTGTCAACTGAGAATAATGATCTTGGTCTCATGAATTTGAGGTTACAAGCCCCAGGATAATAAGTAATTAACCATCCCAAAGTTGTGGTTTCTAAGCTGTTTACCACTTTACATGGAATACGTGCTTTGCCAAACGTGGATACATTATAAGCATGCACATGATGTCAGCAGAAACAACTTTGAGGGTATTGAAAAGAGAAACGTAATTTTTTTTTTTACTAAATCCTTGGAAACCAGGAAAGAACAGGTGGCATGGATCATGACAGGTACATTTGTTGTGAAGTCGTCTTTTATTCCCAGTTAACCCTTTTAGTGAAAGTTTGATTAGCAGATATTTGCAACACCCATAAAAAGAATGTGTACTTCGACAAAAGAGGGGCACTCAACTTTCACATTGAAGATGTTAACATGGCAGACTTGACTGTGTCAGTTGTTCAATGATCATTCCATCACAAATGCTTCTTTTCATGGTGGTGATTGTTGGAATGTCAAATTGGAGTTCAGAAATAGTGAAGGACCATATTTAGTTCGCCTGTTCGAAGAACAGAGAGCTATAGCGATACCCCCAGCGTGAGCGTCAGCGTGAAAATGTGAAAGTTTTTGGTGCAAGTTATTTCCTTTGTAATTTTTTTTATCGACCACACTATTTTTTACTGATTGCAATATACAAATACATATATTGCTTTCGAATTATTTGGATCAGACTTCACTGCAATGCTTTATAAAAAAATATTATTAGACGATTCCGATAAAAGTATAAACAGGCGAGCATTGGGGGGCTTTCACACCAACTCTCTGGTTCCGTCGTCTATTGAGGCTGCAGTAATAATTTATCAGATATTCAACACCAACCAACACAAGATGTGTGACCTGCCTATTTTTGGAGTGCTCTCTCCTATCTCCCCCCAGGGAAATTGTATTGTGTGGGAACAACTGTCGGCTGGCCAGATATAAACATTTGTCTTTCTCTCCTGGCTGGTGTGGGTTCAATTCTGAATGGGGCTTATTCTCACCAACAAGCATTCTGGCAAGTATGCCAAACACCTGCACTCAGCATGAGTTGGCCTGGCAGGATGGCTGTGGCAGACACCCTCGAAGTAAGCACACTTGCCTTTGAGTTTTATAGCCTGGGTTTGTTTCTCAATCAAGCTTATAAACTGTCGTCCTGGTGTTTTACGTGCAGGGCAGCAGTGTGTGTGTGTGTGTGTGTGTGTGTGTGTGTGTGTGTGTGTGTGTGTGTGTGTGTGTGTGTGTGTGTGTGTTTTGTCCCTCGGATGGTCATTAAACTTGGTGTTCTCTCTGCCAGCATTAGTTGGTGTACGTTAGAGATCCCATGGTTTCCTTTGCAAATGAGTTCTCGTTGACACCATGAACAAATTACAAATTCCTGCACTTTCAGTTGAGTGTTCTGCATGGGATTATTGACCAGTCCAGGACCTGAAACCCTTGCAATGAGACTGAAATGGCAGCACCGATGCTCTGCACAGTGTATGGTGCAACGATGATGATGATGATGATGATGATGATGACGATGACGATTATGATGCAAAACTGCACTGTTCTTTCTGCAATGATGGAGCAACCTTTAACTTCCATCTCAACCATAAGTGTTGCTGGCAGTGTGAATTTAAATTTTTCATTTAATCTTTATTTCTGTCGTTACCCTTCAGCATTGAACACTCCGAAGGTTATGCTTGGTTTTTCACTCATCCAGTTTGCCATCTTATTTTTTTTTACATTTGCTGACAATCTGATCCTTCCCCATATCCAGACGAGAGAACTCGAAAGCAAAAATACTATCCGAGTTGAAACTTTTAACATCCGAGTTTTCAACTTCAACTTTTAATTGTATTCTGTGTTTTTAAAACGACATGATACCATCGTTTAGAGTTATCATGCCAATTCAAGGAAGCATGAGCTCCACACAAGTTTGTTGCTTAAAACCTGACTCCACTGCAACAGTGACACCATTCTCAAAGACAAAGCAAAATATGTTGTTGTGAAGTTCCACATACGTTTTGAACACTGTTTTAATCATTATTAAACTCCACACACCATAATATAAAAACACACACACTGAACGCACACTCAATGAAAAAGGTAAATGGAAGAGCACAATGATTTCAATAAATGCATCCACTCATTTACATCTGCACAACTGGTGATGCATGAAAATGTTTTATGCCTGATTTTGTCGTGCTGCCCAGTGGGGGTTTTTTGGATCCTTTGTTTAGGCTCGTATGAGATGTAACGCACAATGCACAGCAAGGGGGTAGGCATGAGACAAGATTGGCGTGGGAAGGACAAAACAGTGGGGAACAGAGACATTAGTAGATCTGTGGAAGGGAGAATGGATGGGGCGGGGAACACGGGGTATACAAGATGCACACGACAGGGACTTTCAGGAAAGAAAGCAGGGAATTTGAAGGAGGTGGGTTTGGGGAGGATTAACGGGGATAGAAAAGATCGAGGACTTGGATGGGGGCCGATAAGAGGTGGTGATGAACAACTGTTTTGAAGGCTTGGAGGGAAGAATGGGATTGAACAGAGTGAGGGAGTTTATTCCAAAGGCGGGAAAAAGAGGAATGAAAGAGTGAAGATCATCATGATTTGTGATTTTGGTAGTTTGACCACAAGGGGGTTGTTGGCAGATCTTGAGCGCCCTGCGGAAATATGGTGGGGACAAATCGTAGACAGGGCGGGGGGGGGGGGGGGAGACCGGAGATGAGACTGTCGAAGACAGAAAGACCACCGACCTGCCTCTGGTGAGAGAGTGAGATGCTCAAAGACTCAGCCTCATCGCGCGAGATACCAATGATCCGAAATGCCTTGGTTTCCACTGCGTGAAGCTGAGAAAGGTGACAGGCAGGAGCACCAGCCCAGAGGGGAGAGCAGTACTCCATCAGGCTGCGGACGAAACCATTGTATGTGGTCAGGAGCTCAGGTGGGCCGAGGAAGGACTTTGCACGATGGAGGATTCCCAGTCGGCAATTGGCTTTGGAGGCCAGGTTGGAAATGTGGCTTTCCCAGGAAAGATCATGGCAGATCGTGAGACCCAGATGCTTGATCGAAAGGAAAACTTCCAGAGGATTGTTGAGAAAGTAGATAAGGGGGGGGGGTGGGGTTCCAAACTGTCTTTTCGGAGAGACATAGTGAGAGTGTGAGATTTGTCAGGATTGAAAGACATGTTCCAGGTGTTGGACCAGTTTGTGATTTTTCCCAGATCTGCAGAGAGCGAAGAAGCTGCTGCTTGCTGGTCTGAGGGATGGCAGGTAGTACCGCAGAGGGTGGAGTCATCAGCTATAAAGAGGATTTTCCAGAGAGTCGGAGAGATCATTGATGAAAACCAGAAAAATAACAGGGCCCAGAACGCTGCCTTGAGGAACTCCAGCCTGGACAGGAAGAGGGGATGAGAGAACTCCATTTAGGGCCACACGTTGACTGCAACAGGAGAGGAAGTCTGTGAGCCATGAGTGGAGATGGCCTTGGATACCATAGGAAGAGAGTTTGTTGAGCAGGGCAGGGTGCCAGACCGTGTCAAAAGCACGCGATATGTCTCGGGATATGGCTCTGATTTCATGCCCGGCATTGTGGACCTCCATCCATTGTTGGGAGAGCAGAAGCAGCATATCCAGTGTAGTGACCTGGTCTGAAACCAAATTGATGATCGGAAATGAAGCCATTGGAGAAGAGGAAGGATTTAATGTCTGAAGCGATGATGGATTCCATCACCTTGCTGATGATTGGGAGAAGGCTGATTGGTCTGTAGTTACAGGGATCTGCTTTAGCACCTTTTTTGTGCAGGGCAGTAATGTTTGCTGATTTCCAAGCAGATCACAGATGACCTTGAGCAAATGAGAGAGTGAATAGAACAGCGAGAGCGTGAGCAGGAGCAGCAGAGCAGGTCTTTAGGACACGTGGGCTGATGCAGTCTGGGCCGATGGCAGAATCTGAGTCGAAGGTTGATAGCATGCTCTCCATTTTGTCAGAAAAAAGGACGCAGAGTGCAGGGACAGTTGTGTGCAACTGGGTAAGGTGGGTACAGAAAGCGATGGGTTTTGGACACAAGGTTCAGATGCAAACACCGACTTTAGGCATTCAGCCTTTTTCTCATCTGGTGTTAGCAGTACAGCCATTTGAGGCAATGGAGGGGATGGAGGGGGAACATACACCAGGAACAGATTTCATTCAATGCCACCAGGATTTGGAGGAGGGAGAGATGTTTGAGAGTTCAGACTTGAGATTAGAATGATGTTGTTTTCTGGCTCTCCTGAGGGTCGACACACACTTCTTCCAAGCTTGATGGAAAGAAACTGAGATTCCCCTCAGTTAGGTTTGCTTTCCATGAGGCAAAGACAAGTTGTATCAGGACACCTGCCACACCACAAGCTTCAACCATGGGCGGGAGGAAGGGTAGGACAACTGAAGATGAGAGGAGATATATCTGTGCATGAGGAAGAGCAAGTTTCTTTGAAAGAATTTCCAGGATGAGTTGATGTTGGCGAGAGTAGTGAAGGGAGACCAGTCTCGAAGGTTGATGGCCACTCGGAGACCCTGCCAGTCAGCTTGAGTGAAATGCCAGACTCGACGGCGGTGAGGTGGTTCTCTGAAAACAGTCAGAGAGATGTCCACTTTGACAAGCATGCGATCAGAAGAACCAATTGGAGTGGAGGAAGGACAGCAGATATTTTCAGGGAAATTTGTCAAAATCAGATCCAGAAGAGATAGAGTACCATTGGTTGAGATTCAGGTTGGGAAGTTGACCGATTGAGTCAGTCCCAATGAGTTGTAGAAGTCTTTTGCTGAAGTGCCATGACAGGTGAGAGAGGTACCCACACCCAGCCAACTGGAATGATGACAATTGAAGCAACCATATATGAGGAAGAGAGAGTTTGGATGAGAAGATAGAAGTTGGTCCATGTTTTCGGACAGTGAGTTGTAAATCGAGTCATCACTGTTTGTTGGACGGTACAGTACACATATAAATATGAGGTGGGAGTGGAGGGAAGCCGTAGCCAGAGGTATTCTTGGGGGTGTGGGGGAGTGAGGGCAGTGCATGGAGAGTGAGGAATAGAGTCGTTGATGAAAAGAGCAACTCCTCGACCAGGACAAGGCTCAAGTCTGTCATAACAGAGGATGGAGAAACCAGGGACAGATACTTGGGAGTCATAGACGTCTTGAGGGAGGAAAATTTCTGTTTGGCAGATTATGTCTGGTTTGTCAGTGGTAACCTGAATGGAAAGATCTGTAAGGTTTGAGCAAAGGCCCCAGATATTTGAGGTCCACATTGTTAATAAAGAGGGAGGCGAGGAGACTTTGGTTGCAGGGGATGGGAGTGGTGGGGGAGAGAAGGACAAGGGAGGAGGGGTGGGAGGGAGTTCAGGAGAGTTGTTGAAAGAGTGTGGGGGATGTCAGAGTAGCTTGGGGAGGGGGAGAAAAGGGGAATTAATCCGGATGAGGAGGAGAAAAGGCTCTGTGGTGCTGGGGGAGAGGGGTCAAAAGACAGTTGAGGATTTGAGGCGGTGGAGGCAGCTTTGTCGATGAGAGGGGGGCAACATTGAGAAAGATGAATGAGGGGGGTGAATGGTGGGAGAAGGGTGAGTGGGGAGAGTTGAGGGAGAAAGGTGAGGGGGAGTTTTTCAGAAAGGTGAGAGGGAAGCTTGGAGAAGAGTGTGATGGTTGCTTTGAGAAGCAGGGGTGAGAGGGCTGAGTTGGCACTGAAGTTGGAAAAAAAGAATGGTCGATGGAAAGTGAACATTCATAGCAAACTGGGATTTCAATTTTTTTTCGGTCAGAGATGCGATTTGGGACATTTCTTGATTCATGTAATAAAGGTGAATTAAGAGAATGGAGAGAAGAAACGCTCTAACAGTTGGATTTTTTTCGGCGAGGTATGAAGGAAAGGTCGAATTGAGAGCAGTCTGTTTGATGGAAAAACAGTAGTGCATTATGATACATTAAAGAGGACCATACATGTGAAAGAGGAAGATGGAGCATTATAAGAGATCGTTTTTATCCCCCACCACGTGACGGAAGGGGGATATTGTTGTCACCCAGGTCGTCCAGCTGTCCCTTCGGCTGTCCGTCCATCCGGGCGTCAACATTTATAGCTGTGAGTGTGATAACTCATAAACTGTTCGCCATATCGATTTGAAATTTGGGTCACACATGTTCCACCTGAAAAGGAAGAACCCGATTGATTTTGGGCGTGGCCGGATACAAGATGGCTGACTGGGGCGGCCATCTTGAAAAAAATGTTTTTTGTAATAAATGGAAAACCGCTTATCTGATTTAAATTATTTTTGGTTACTACGTTCCTCACCCCTGGGGAACTTTTTCGAGATGATGACCAAATGGTGTCTTGTTTCCAATTCACCTCCCTCATGATCTGGAATATGTATGACCTTTTTCATTCAATGGTGGGGATTCCCCATCTCTGATGGTATATTTATTTATTTATTTATTATTATTATTATTATTATTATTATTATTATTATTATTATTATTATTATTATTATTATTGTTTGAGACAGTTTTCATCAGATTTGGAAATGGAAAGGTTGTAGAAAAAATCGTGAGGTGAATGGTGAATTTGGATCAGTAATCACGGAGGGTGGAAACGGATCACGTGGTTACGGGAGAAGCACGTGGCTATGGAAGGTGTATCGTCAAAAGTGAATTTATTTATTGAAATGAGGATTGCGGAACATTCAGAAAAGGGAAGGTTGAAGTAAAATCGTGGAGGTGTATGATGGATTTGGAACATTAAATACAGAGTGAAGCTGATGATCGATGAAAAAGTTTCACAAAGGGGGTGATGAGAGACACGTGGTTACAGGAGGTGGATAGATCGAAAGGATACAACAAAAATTATTAGTTTTTGATGGATTTTTGAATATGAGGTAAGATTCGGGAATGGAAGGTTGTGGGAAGAAATCGTGAAGGTAATGGCGAGAGAGGGTCAGCTCAAATAGAATAAAGTTGGTGTTCCGGCAGGACGAAGAAGAATAAGAAGAAGAGGTATCGGGATTCGTGGATATGCCAATGCCGGGAGGAAGGTAGTTTTTTTTAGTTTTTTCCCCCTTTAAATTTAAGACAAGAAACAGAGTGTTTCGTTGCGAGGGACGGGGGCTTTGGGAAAGTGTGGAAAATAGGAATTGAAGGTAACTGGGAGAAAATACAAACAAAGACGTTAATACACCCAGAGAGGAAGGATGGATACGCCTCAAGAAAACTCAAGGGAAGGATGGGTTTATATTCTGTATATATATATATATATATATATATATATATATATATATATATATATATATATATATATATGTTTGTATATATGTTTGTACATTGTACTCGATTGTACTGTACATTGTACTGTTTGTACATTGTACTCGATTCGATTTTAATTAGAGCGGCCGAGCGTTTTAACTGCTGGTGCGTGCCAACTATTTTTGGTCAAATCTTTGGTAATTCCCTCCCAGTCTATATTGGTTTGGACAATTCCAGACCAATGGAAGGAAAGGACAAACATGGACAGGTTGGAAATCGACACATGATTTATTAATAATAAATTAAATAAAAAATAAGAACTTTTTCTTTTCTGAAGGAAATGAAAGAATAAATTTCAAAGCAAAATCAATCAAAATGCCAGTTAATAGACAAAGAGCAGATGCCGATTGGGGGTTGACTTACTTACAGTTAAACACAGACATGGGTACCCAACAGATCATTCAGGGGGTCAGGTAAGGTCAGGTATGGGAGCATGTGCCAGAACAGCGTGTCGCTGCATCTATTTTCCGCCGGTACTCCAGGGACCTCAATCTGGCCATCCCCCAGGCAGATGCTTTGTCCTTCCCCATCTCCTTGAGATGCCGATCAACCTGCTGCAACGACGAGGCACGTGGTCGGCCCATTGGCCTCCTCCACTCACAAGACTCCCTCGCTGAGAGAATCTGGTGAGCAGGATCAGCATCAGGAAAACGAGCCACATGTCCATACAGCTGCAGCTGACGCTCACGGACGACGCAGGTAACAAATCTCATTTGAGTCTCTCTCGGCAACCGCTCGTTGGACACAAAGTCTGACCAACGATAGCCAGGGATTCTCCGAAGAGACCTGGTACCAAAGGAATTAAGTGTCCGTCTCAGATCCTTGGTCAGAGTCCAAGTCTCACATACATAGAGCAAGACTGGATGCACCAAGGACCTGAAGACTCGGACGTTCGTCCTCCCGCACAGGTACCAGCAGCGCCACACCCCATTTTCCAGTGAATCCATGACTCCCCAGGCCCGACCCAGACGTCTATAGACCTCTGAATCACAGCCAAGAGACATGAATATCACTGCCAAGGTAAATGAATCTCTCCACGACCTCAGCATTCTCACCAAAAACAGACACAGACAGGACAGCAGCATCCAAGATGTCATTGAAAGCCTGGATCTTAGTTTTGACTGAGGAAACCCGTAATCCCAGCAGCTCCGACTCCTCATTCAGCACCTCGAGGGCCCCCAAAAGGATATCTGAAGTCTCTGCAAAGATGACTACATCATCTGCGAAATCAAGGTCAGAGATCTTGGCATTCCCAAAGGATGTGCCGCAGCTTGATCTCTCCAGCATCCTCCCTAGAATCCAGTCCATACAAGTGCTGAAAAGTGTGGGGGCCAGTACACACCCATGACGAACTCCAGTAACAACTGGAAATAAGTCAGAGATGGTACCACCACATCTCGCAGCAATCTCAGCACCAGAGTATAGTTCAGACATCAGATCGATCAGTTTTGGTGGCACCCCACGAAGACCAAGAATCCTCCAGAGGGCATCCCGATTCACTGAATCGAACGCTTTACAGAGATCAACATAGTTTCAGCAGGGGCTGCTTGCAGCCTGTCGTCTGCATTTGGTGAGGACCCGAATAGCAAGGATACGGTCAATCGTTGACCTCTTTGGTGTAAAGCCTGACTGCTCTGGACGCTGATGCTCAAGCAGATGGTGGCGAACCCGATCAAGAATTATCCGAGCAAAGACCTTGCCCGGCACTGAGAGCAGCGTCACCCCTCGGTAGTTGTTGCAGTCTTGGCGATCACCCTTCCCTTTCCAGAGAGGAACAACAAGGCCCCTCTTCCCATCAGTTGGGATGATGCCTGTGTTCCAGGCAGAGCACAAAACTGCATGCAACCACATGAGTACAGAATTTCCACCAGCCTTGAAAAGTTCATCATGGATGACACAGATCACTGGAGCTTGACCACATTTCAACCGGTTCACCACAGCCCGTGTTTCCACAAGCGAAGGTGGACCACAGTTGATTTAAGGGTCAGCAACAGGGATTGTAGCACCCATGACGTCCATCTCGACAGCTGATGGAACAGCCTGGTACAAACGCTCAAAGTAACCGGCCCAGCGGGCCTTCACTTAGGACGTCTGTCAAGAGCCTACCACCCTCTGCTCTAACTGCAGTACAACGGGAGATGGGCTTGGATGAACGCAATGCGCGAATTCCCCTGTGAGCAGGATTAGAATCCCTTGACCACAGGTGATGCTCTACCCCTTCACATATTCCTTGCACATAGGCCTCCTTGTCCATCCTTAGCATACGTACAGTTTTATGCCTCTGCTCCCTGAACAGCTCAGCTCTGCCATTCAGCCTGGCCCTGCGACTCTGGTCAATGGTATCCAGTGTCCCTTGAGAGACAAAATTCTTCTTTGTCCTTCGGTGAGTTCCAAGACATCCACCGGCAACATCAAGGACGGTGGTCTTGAAGGCACTCCACAACTCTTCAGGACCTCCCAAAGCACCCAGACCCCCCCAAATCTCCACTCAGCTTGTTCGCAAACTCCTCAGCTACCCTCTCATCCTTGAGCTTGCCAACATCCAGCCTCGGCTGGGATGGTACCATTCTCCTGGATTAAAGGTAAAACTTCAGAGTTGCAACAACAAGCTGGTGGTCAGTATTGAGAAACTGAGCACTCCGGGAGATCCTGCAGTTCTGGATCATCCTCCAGTGACCATAAACGAGGACATGGTCAATCTCCTTTGCCACACCGCCAGTATTGGAATACCAGGTCCCGCGATGAGCTTGTGGGTGCTGAAACCATGAACCGGCAAATATATATATATATATATATATATATATATATATATATATATATATATATATATATATATATATATATATGTGTGTGTATGTACGTATGTATGTATGTATGAATCTCTCCACGATCTCAACATTCTCACCACAAACAGGCACAGACAGGACAGCAGCATCCAAGATGTCATTGAAAGTGTCTCTGAAACCTGTATCTCTGAAATTGCACCATCGAAAAAATTGAAACTTGGCAGATAGCAAGTTCTCATGGGGAATGAGTGATTTTCTTCATGACGTTACAGGTGCCTTCGTAATGAAGTCATATAATTGCATATGTAGAATTCCACATCCGATCAGTATGAAAAAATATATATGTATATAATATTTCCATATATTTATATATATATATATATATATATATATATATATATATATATATATATATATATATGTGAAATATAATATAGTATGTGCTATATATATATTTTCACCATTCCAGTTAAGAGATGGTTCTTATCTGTTTGATTCCGATAACCATTTTTATTTCTTTTCTGTCCCAGCACGAACATGATACACCGCAGCTTTCTTTGTATGCCACATGAGCATCAAATCTCGAGCACATTCTCTAATCCACTTACACAAGGATGGGCTGTGAAAATGAATGATTGATATCTGCAATGGTGATATGTTAAGCTTTGGAGGAGGCAGATTGCATATTGTGTCTCAAATTTGATGCTCGGAGTGCTGCCTTTTCATGCTACGTTGCTCTTGGTCGAGTCACATTCGGATGATCAGTTAGTCCGTGGCCTTATGGAGACTCCAAACAAGTACGATTGTATCATTTATCGGAAAAGATTTTTGTTTAAAATGGGAAATCAACAAAATTTTCATCATGAACAGTCGTATTGATTTTTCATGCCAATCACAAATAATTATCCTGATCAATTTGCGTGTCATCACCATTGGAAAAGCGCACCAAGACACAACAAGTGCATTTGGAGGAGCGGGACGATGCAGCACGTGGGTTGGTGTAAAATGAGCCCAACTCCAAAGTTTGTGTTGGGAAAAATGATGCGGAATATTTTGGCGCGCACAGGGTCAAACTGGAACCTTGGCAGCTTCGACGACGAAGAGATGCTCTTGCGGCTGAGATCAGCCCACGATGGTCCATCAGTCCAGTCGAGCATCATCCATGGCAGACCTGGCCAGCACGGGAAAGAGATGCCCTTTTGCTCCTCCCAAATAGGAGGGGCGGATGGGAAGGACTGGTGGAGTGTTCGGGAGGATTGGGGGGAGGGTTGGGGTGAGCACCACTGCCTGCCCTTGCCGCAAGACTCGCCCAGCATCATGTGCGAGGAACGGCTCGGCTTCAGCGGAGCTGACAGGCGGCCCTTTGCTTAGGTAGCAAACAGGTAAGGTCCGTTTAACCTTCTCTATCCTCATTTCTCTCTTTCTCGCCTTCCGTGATTTGCTGTGTTGGAGCTGCAGCTCCGTCGGACGCTTTGAGCGAACATTAGGGGATTTGCTCATCAACGGTTGCCTGGAAAGGTCAGCACTTGCGGTCCGTGCTGCTGTCCACCCTGTGAGTGCTGTCAGCTGGTGCTGAGTGCGGGACGGAGGTTAAAGCGCTCGACGTGAACTGTGTGTGCGTCACAATCGCCTCCTGTAAGTGCACCTCAAACGAGGATGTGTTCGCCAATCAGTGCCATGTTTGCAGCGTCCAATGATTGTTTCTCTTCCCCGGCCGTGTTCCGTGCATCGTGTGTTCGCAACTAAAATCCTGCAATGTATTGTATTAATCGATGTATCGACTCATTCCTTCACGACAAACTCTGCTGTACGTTCAAACGCCTGATGCTTTTGTCCATCGGAACTCGCAGGATTGAACTCAGGGTGGGTTGGAGAATGAGATCCGGGACAAATCGTCAAGAAGTTTCCCCTTTGACAGTGGCAGCGTCACCTGCAATGTCTGATCGCTGTTTGCGCGGGAAATGCGCGACGAGGTTCTCACCTCGCTCGAATTGACTCGACGGGGACGTCGGAATCGTCGATGGAATTCCTTGGAAATACAAACAACTCGTCGGTTCGTCCTGAAGAGAGTCGGAATCGCCGATAATTTGCTCTTCCTCTGCTTCCTCGGACCCCCCGTGTCCATGTCCTTGTTGTGCCCTTTTCCGTCGGCTTGTGCTGTTCAAAGATGGTACTTGTCGCTTAGGATCCTGTCAGACTTGGCTTTAGCCAAGACTGCTCGGAAAGTCCGTAAAGACGCGAGGAAATGTCACGCTTGCTTGGAGATGAGTGGCGGACCGTGCTCGCTGTTCCTCGTGTGAGCGACTGCGTGTCGAGCGAGGCTCAGCGCATGTGCCGGAGAGAGTCGTGCTTATCTGACGTCATTACTTGCAGAACCTTAAGTTGTGCAAATAGTTTTTCCACAAGATTTGTGAAGCCAGATTTGGAAGACTAGAAACACCCCTTTAAGGGGGGCAATTGGGGCAGGGAGGTGGGGTGAAGTGGGGGGTGGCATCCACAGCCATCCTTGGCCTTGTTGTGGAAGGTCGGTCGAGGCCCTCACTTTTTCAGCTTTATTACCTTGTTCCTACGGATCTGTGTGTCTGTCTGTCTGTGTGTCTGTCCGGGCCATAATTTTTTTTTTTTTTTTTTTAACTATTTCAGCTTTTGTCATCAAATTTTCAACAAAGCTTTATTATGAGAATATGGAGAAGACAAATTATTAATTTGGTCAAAATTATTATTAGGAGCATTGTTTTTATTGGTGCCCTCACCGAAGAAGAGGGTATTGTATTTGGGTCCATTTGTTTGTTTGTTTGTTTGTTTGTCCGCACAGAACTTTCGTGTTTTTCTCCGCAACTGCTTGTCGGATTGAAACGAAATTTTGAACATACTTTGGACCTCTGTATCTCTGAAACTGCACCATGGAAAAAATTGAAACTTGGCAGATAGCAAGTTCTCATGGGGAATGAGTGATTTTCTTCATGACGTCACAGGTGCCTTCGTTATAACGTCATATAATTGCATATGTAGAATGCCACATCCGATCAGTTTGAAAATTTTTGAGGGTCATCTTGGGATAAAATGGTCCACAGAAAAATATTTGATGGCGTCATCGGTCACGTGATTCGGCATCCGTATTGTTTATAAAAAACATAAACCTTCAAAAATGTTCTCTGAAATGGCTGCACAGATCGAGGCAAAACTTTACTTCCACATATGACCGCCTATCCATGAGGAATAAAACGTTCACACATGTGACATCATACGTCACATGGTTTGTCAGCCATATTGGATTTGCCCAACAACCCATAAAAAATCTTCTTCTCCAGAACTGCTGGACAGATCGAAGGGAAACTTCACACAAATGTTCCCAAAGCCTTGGGATACCAGTGTGTTCATGAATAGTTGATGTCATATGGTCTGGCAGCCATATTAGATTGAGCAAAAATCTTTTAAAATCACTCTTTCTCTTAAACCACTTCATCAATCGATGTGAAACTTTGCAATTATGATCTAGTAGTGATGGGGAATGTAGGTTTTTAATTTCAACCTGATCAGCCACATGGTGTGGTGTGGCACACATGGTGTGGCAGCCAGAATTATTTAATATTTTGAATCTGGGTTCTTTTTGATTTTTGTTTTTTTTTGGCTTTTGAGTAAGGCTCACTTGGTTGTGCCCGGATGGGTTTGAGGGCCGAGGAGTCGCAGCTGAAATGTGAATCCTATCCAGGTTCCTTCTGATGACTCCATCTTTGCTTTTTTGCTTGGTTAGGTTGCTCCTGATGACTCCAAATGTAGGACTGTACCGATTTGATTTGAATTGAATTTATTTTAATCCCATTCTGAATTAATTTGAATAATAATAATAATAATAATCATAATTATAATAAACATCATGGGTTAGGGTCAAGGGTCCAATCAAAGTGGGGTTGCATCAAAGCGGGACGTCTTAGTAACTGGTAATCACTGCCAGCATTTATGAAGTGACAGTTCTAGTTTTGTCCATCATTATTAATTTCGTAACACACCAGTACACAAACACCACACAAAATGCACTGGACAAAACTACACAAACACCACACAAAACAAGTCTTGGCAAGGGTCTACAATGTCTGATTACTCTTTCTTGTTATAATTATTCTTCTTCAACCCTTTTTTGGCTTTCTATTTTTAAACATTTTTCTTTTCAGCAACTACTTCTCCGATTGACACAATTTTCAAGGAAAGAGCGACCCCCCCCTCCTCCCATGGAGGATAATTCAATTATAATTGTGATGCCAGAGGTCATGTGGTATGGCAGCCACCTCGGATTAAACACAAAAAATTAAATTATTATATCTCTGAAATTGCTGATCAGAAAAATTTGAAACTTGGCGCATTTCATTCGACTCCCAATGGGGAGTAAGGGATTGTCAGGATGATGTCATCAGTGAAGTGGTATATCAGCCACAAATGTTGTAATCGAAATCCTTGTTTACCATTGAGATTCAGTGTGTTTGTCCAGGCCGTAATATTTTTACTAATTGAGCTTTTGTCATCAAATCTTCACAAACCTTCATTACTTACGAACTCTAAAGATTTCGTAAGTATATTGATGACTTCCGTCATCTGTTTGTGTGTGTGCTTGTGTGTTTGTTTGTAGGCATCATAACTCTAGAACGGAAGAAGCTACCAATGTCAAATTACACCAGGTGATTCAGGAGGGTGATGGCTTGTGCTGATTAGATTTTGGTCAAAATCGGTCAAAGGTCAAGGTCACAGTGAGGTCAAACATTCGATTTATGATGGTTTGGTACAGAATCATCATAGAAACTTCTGGTTTGCGTCGCTACCTTCTCGAGAGACAGCTTTTATTAGACAAGGTCAGAGGTCAAGTTGACGATTTCGTAAGTACCAGTCTCTGACTGCTTGTTTTGTTTGTCTATCTGTTTGTTTGTGTGCAGCATATCTCAAAAAGTTGTGGACAGATCCAGATGAAATTTTGTGGACAGGTTCGGTGTGTGATAAGGACGAAACGATGAGATTTTGTGAAGATCTTGATCCGGCTTCTGGAATTTTAAAAGTGATTCTTCACCATTCTTCACCAAAGATGTGGCTAAAAATTCTATACAGCATGATATCTCAAATTGTGGACAGATACAGACAAAACTTGGTGCACACGTTGGGTTTCTGACAAAGAAGAATTGGTTCAATTTTGGTGAAGATCCGGACCCGGATATGATAATTTTTTAAGTGATTCTTCACCATTGAGAGATCGGGCTAAACTGATATATAGCAGGATATCTCAAAAAGTTGTGGACGGATTCGGACAAAACTTGGTGGACGGCTTGAGTATGTGGCAAGGTTGAAATGCTTCGATTTTGGTGAAGATCCAAAGCCGGATCTGGATACGATAATTATTTGATATTTAAAGTGATTTTTCACCATTGAGAGATAGGGCCAAAAAACGATATATAGCATGATATCTCAAAAATGTATTGCACCCAATATGTATGCCGGATGTTGGCTTAATGGTTCGGGTGGCGGGCTTTGGATCCTCGGGTACTGAGTTCAAATCCCTCTAAGCTGTTGAATTAATACCAGGTGGGGTTAACTCGGCCTGTCATCCTTCTGAGGTTGGCAAAATGAGCGCCAGCATGCTGGTATACTGTGTCGGAGTGGCAACCCATCCAATATTGTGTCCAATAGCCAAGGAGACTGCTTAAGCAGCACTAAAGCTGCTGTCACACCTTGACGTTTTAGCCAGTGTATGGCAACGTATCAAAATGTATGTAAAACGCTGGCGTACGCTGAACTATTGATGTTTTGGCGTATTTATAACGACTTGGACATATGCATAACGTATTAGTAACGTACACAGAACGTTTCGATAGCATATAGATAACTTATACCAACGAATGCTGAGTGTGTTGTCATCTTTCACAACCTATGCCCAACGATAGTCTAACGCAGGGGTCGGGAACGTGTGGCTCGCGAGCCAGGTATGGC
>BROF01005837.1:47463-58002 GCA_024346535.1 Eptatretus burgeri | reverse complement strand
ATATATATATATATATATATATATATATATATTATTTCTGTTAACGTCTGCGCGGAATTTGACGTATCTCCTCCAAAACTGCCGGACAGATTGTCGCCACTTTCGGCATGCGGGTGCTCTGTGGTCTAATGAACAGCATGGGCTATGTAAGATCGCGCCAGACGGAGAGGTTTGGGAATTTTGGGTGATTTTCTAATTTTAACATTCGTTTGCATGGCGACATGTGACGTCACCGCTGAGAGGCGTAATTCCCTCATGACATCATCGGTCATTCACTGACGTCATTACGTCTGTCGGCGACAGACCGTCACTGCCGAGAGGCTTAATGCCACTTCAAGAAAACAGCGTCTGCAATGTAACACCCTCTTCTGCACATGCTGACTACCTCAGGTGAATTTGACACAAAAAATGTTACAAGAAACATTGTATTTAAAGTGAAGATTTATTTAAAAAAAATATTATTTCTGTTAATGTCTGCATGTCATTTGACGTTTCTCCTCCGAAACCGCTGGCAGGAATGTGCTCATTTCCCATATACTGGGGTTTCTTAATGTGACGAAGACAATGCACTAAATTTCTGGAATTGGATGACAACGTGGCTTCAACAAGATTTTCAACCCATCGACGGCCGCATTTATTCCCGTTCGGTCGCCATCGCTGAACTGCTGTCCGGTAAGTGTTGCCATCTATCCAAAGATTATGAACGAGAGTAAGGGAGTAGTCATTGCATCAAGCACTGAACATAAACACAACTGATAATAAATAGTACAGCTCAGAACATCAGCAATGGTTGTCATGTTTTAAAAAATCAGCGTGGAAGGAGGGGAACGATGAGCGCCAGAGCTCTGCCAACATGATGTACCCGGATCGGCTATTTCCCGGACTGAACATGCCATCTTAGACTGTCAATTTGTGTATGAAATCCACCGAACTTCCTGGACTGAACACGCCCTCTTAGACTGTTAATTTGTGTCTGAAATCCAACGTACATATTAAAAACACCCGAAAATAAGTTGCAATAGGCCTACGTCCAGAGAACATCAAAGGCTATAATCTGAAGGTTGGGGGAACCAGGGAACGGGTATGAGGTCATCCCTTCATTGCCCGGATTCTCTTCTTTTCTTTGTTCTCCGAAAAGGCGGTGTCCGACAATAGATTCTGAACCTTAAATGTGTGTGAGTTAACTGTTGAAATTAAAGAGGTGTTCGATTGTCGGATGCACCCAAACAACTGCCGTTCATTACATTAATTGTCAATATCAACCGCCATCGTTACCTGTGTTGTGTCTTGCGTGTGTGATCTTCAAATTAAAGCATCCAAGCGGTGTTCGATCGTCGGATGTGTGCCAAAAGGTGCCGTTCATTGAAATTTGCATTCTGTTTCTCGGTCACCCTCCACTGCTCCTGTTCAGTCAAGGGCTCAGCCTATATCATGTTAAACTTGCCCCATCAGACGCCAACCTTCCAGTCACACTGCAGAGGATGCAATTTCCAGTCAGACTCGCATACTCGATGACCAGAAACAAATCCCAGGGCCAAACATTTGACAAACTCGGAATATACCTCCCAGCCCCTGTATTCTCCCATGGCCAACTATATGTTGCATTTTCACGTGCAAGAGGTTCCTCCTATATTTCTATCAAAGTGGACAATAATTCCTCACAAGGATTATTCAGCAACAAGACACTCACCCAAAATGTCATCTACAGGGAGGTCCTTGAGAAAACTAAGGACATGTAACCATCGTGCATCACATCCCAAATGACACCCTCCCCAGCTTCCCATAACATCAACTATTATGCCTCATCCACCTTTTGCCACCCATTCAACTCCGTGCAGAGCACGGGTATATGCCAATATATATATATATATATATATATATATATATATATATATATATATATATATATATATATATATATATATATATATATATATATATATATATATATATTCTTTGGCACACTGGTGAGAAACAACATAACAGTTAAAAACAGCTTTGAGTTCAGGAAATGAGCCTCGACTTGGTATGCAAGCTCTTTCAGCTCTTACGTGAGCTTAGCTCTAACACAAGCATCGACTTGGTGAATATATATTGTTGCGAATTCGCGCCCGCCGGCGTGCGATCGGCCACGTGACTCGAATCGCGGCACGTCGCCCACCGGACGGACAATTCTGTCGTGACCCTCTCGGACTAACGCCGGGAGCTAGTCACGGGTGGGCCTTTCGGCCTCACCACGATCGTGCCAATCAGCCACCCGCGTGGGATAGGGTTGTTCGCCAAACTCGACCTACCTAAGTACCCACGCGAAGGGTAAACCGGGCGATCGCACCTCGCCGCAGGTCGACTCCGGACACGGGCCGCTTAAGCGGTCCGTTCCGTACTATCGGGATAACCGAGCGGTGTTATCGTCGGCCTCGACGGTTCCGATTACTTATCAGGCGTATTAAGCCCACTACGAACCCTTTACGTGAAGCAGGATGGAGAGTCAATGGAGAAAAGACAAAGCGAAATGGGAACAGTTCAACATGCAAGCACTTTATTTACACGACACACGGAGAGCACACTTGTAGCAATTAAAACAATTATGCACATCTATCAATTTAAAACAACAACAATGCAGAGCTACGACCGAATATGCGAACACACGGCAACACTTAAAACAATACTCCTTGACAGACGAAGCCACCCACAGACATTTACACAAAAAGCAAAGGAAAAGGAAAAAGAAGTCGCGACTTCCCTTTTCGTGGCCGGTGAGCCCCTCTCCCACGACCGTCAGCGTGATCATGCCTGGCCCCGGCCTCTCTCGCGGCCGGCGAACCCTCTCTGGCACTCCTCGTCCGGACGCGCAGGTCCACCTCACAACCGGCGCTGCCGCGTCTCCCGTCCGTACCTTCGTGACAGGCCGCTCGCCAAACCGCAGGACTCTTCCCCCGACAAGACAAGTTGACAGGAAGCCTCGAAGAACCAACTCAACCTGAACCAACTCGACCAACTCTCGACCAACTCTCGACCAACCACTCTCGACCAACCACCCGACCAACCACCCTCGACCAACCACTCCCTCGACCAACTCTCGACCAACCACCTCCCCCAAGGTCCGTCCTGTCTGCCTTTTGTAGCGCGGGGCTCCGCCCTTCGCTCCGCCCCGTTTTCGGCCCCGCCTCCCTTCGAGCTTCTTGGAGAAGCCTCTTGAAGGGGGGCGTGACCTCTCGCTCTCCCTCCACCTCGCGCCGTGCGGGGGCCGGGGAAGTCAGTCTTGGATCAGAGCCAGGGAATTATTCCCCCAAAAATAGGCCCCCACCTTTTCTCACCTTTGACCCCTGGCTCGGATCGCACTTCTCCCACACCGAGCGCGGAGAATTTTGACGGGAGAAACAGGCGGGAAAACCCCCGAGCATCGTTGTTGGTTCTTGTTTGTTCCCGGAGATCGTAACCGCACAGGGCCTACTGAATGGCGAGTGGCTAAGATGTGGTAGCGTAGATGGTGGAGGTGGCGTGGTTGTTGATATGATGTTTGTTTGAAATAAAAGATAGAACAGAAAAATGGCTAACTCAAAGCGTCGCAGCCCGGATGGATCACATTAATACCCTCTATACAATGGGTTTGGGCTAACTACACATGCACTTACAGAGATATCTCACCTGAGGGCCCTTTATGGTGTTATGCGAATTTCCACAACCGTAACAATATATATATATATATTTCTATATATATATATATATATATAATATAGACATAGACATACACATACATACATACAGTGGGGAGAACAAGTATTTGATACACTGCCGATTTTGCAGGTTTTCCCACTTACAAAGCACGTAGAGGTCTGTAATTTTTATCATTGGTACACGTCAACAGTGAAAGACGGAATCTAAAACAAAAATCCTGAAAATCACATTGTATGATTTTTACATAATTAATTTGCATTTTATTGCATGAAATAAGTGTTTGATACATCAGAAAAACAGAACTTAATATTTGGTACAGAAACCTTTGTTTGTAATTCCAGAGATCAGACGTTTCCTGTAGTTCTTAACCAGGTTTGCACAGACTGCAGCAGGGATTTTGGCCCACTCCTCCATACAGATCTTCTCCAGATCCTTCAGGTTTCGGGGCTGTCGCTGGGCAACACAGACCTTCAGCTCCCTCCAAAGATTTTCTATTGGGTTCAGGTCTGGAGACTGGCTAGGCCACTCCAGGACCTTGAGATGCTTCTTACGGAGCCACTCCTTAGTTGCCCTGGCTGTGTGTTTCGGGTCGTTGTCATGCTGGAAGACCCAGCCACGCCCCATCTTCAATGCTCTTGTTGAGGGAAGGAGATTGTTGGCTAAGATCTCGTGATACATGGCCCCATCCATCCTCCCCTCAATACGGTGTAGTCGTCCTGTCCCCTTTGCAGAAAAGCATCCCCAAAGAATGATGTTTCCACCTCCATACTTCACGGTTGGGATGGTGTTCTTGGGGTTGTACTCATCCTTCTTCTTCCTCCAAACATGGCGAGTGGAGTTTCACCCAAAAAGCTCTATTTTGGTCTCAGACCACATGACCTTCTCCCATTCCTCCTCTGGATCATCCAGATGGTCATTGGCAAACTTCAGACGGGCCTGGACATGCGCTGGCTTGAGCAGAGGGACCTTGCATGCACTGCAGGATTTTAATCCATGACGGCGTAGTGTGTTACTTATGGTTTTCTTTGATACCGTGGTCCCAGCTCTCTTCAGGTCATTGACCCGGTCCTGCCGTGTAGTTCTGGGCTGATGCCTCACCTTTCTCATGATCATTGAGGCTCCACGAGGTGAGATCTTGCATGGAGCCCCAGACCGAGGGAGATTGACTGTTATCTTGAACTTCTTCCATTTTCTAATAATTGCGCCAACAGTTGTTGCCTTCTCACCAAGCTGCTTGCCTATTGTCCTGTAGCCCATCCCAGCCTTGTGCAAGTCTACAATTTTGTCCCTGATGTCCTTAGACAGCTCTCTGGTCTTACCCATTGTGGAGAGGTTGGAGTCTGATTGATTGAATGTGGACAGCTGTCTTTTATGCAGATAACGAGTTCAAACAGGTGCAGTTAATACAGGTAATGAGTGGAGAATGGGAGGGCTTCTTAAAGACAAAACTAACAGGTCTGTGAGAGCTGGAATTCTTACTGGTTGGTAGGTGATCAAATACTTATTTCATGCAATAAAATGCAAATTAATTATTTAAAAATCATACAATGTGATTTTCAGGATTTTTGTTTTAGATTCCATCTTTCACAGTTGAAGTGTACCTATGATAAAAATTACAGACCTCTACGTGCTTTGTAAGTGGGAAAACCTGCAAAATCGGCAGTGTATCAAATACTTGTTCTCCCCACTGTACATACACATATACACATTTATTTATTTATATATATATAGGTGTGTTCAAAAAGTATCCGACCTTTGTTCGTAAAAAATACTCGTATCCAGATACAACAAACTTACACTAATCTCCTTCAAAGTAGTCCCCTTGGGCTGCCATACACTTCTCCCAACGGTTCTGCCACTGTCGGAAGTAGCGCTGGAACGCCTCTTTTGGGATGGCGCGCAGCAGGTCCATTGCATTTTGCATGATGTTTTCTCTGGACTGAAATCTGGTCCCTTTCAGGGGCATTTTCAGCTTGGGGAAAAGCCAGAAGTCACACGGAGCCATGTCGGGAGAGTAGGGAGCCTGACGAAGCACAGGTGTGTTGTGTTTAGCCAGGAAACTCTGTATCAAATGTGAAGAATGGGCGGGTGCGTTATCGTGATGGAGCTGCCAATTGACCGCTGCCCATAGGTCTGGCCGTTTGCGTCGTACAGCGACACGAAGGCGACGCAGTACCTCTTGGTAGTACTCTTTGGTGATGGCTGTGCCGTGTGGTGCATATTCGTGATGAACCACGCCACTGGAGTCAAATAAGACAGTCAGCATGACTTTGACATTGCTGCGGACCTTCCTTGCTTTTTTTGGCCTCGGGGATGTTAGATGCTTCCATTGTGATGACTGGAACTTGGTTTCTGGGTGATACCCATAAACCCAGGTCTCATCGCCAGTGATCACTGTGTTGAAGAAGTTGGGATCGCTGTTCAGTCTCCAGCATGTCCTGTGCGATCTCCAAACGGAGTTGCTTCTGCTCGATCGTTAGCAGCTTTGGCACGAACTTCGCTGAGATTCTCCTAAAGCCCAAATCCTCAGTCACAATGGAATGAAAGGATCCAATGCTGACGCCCGCCTCGTCTGCAAGTTCTCTGATCATGATTCGACGATCCTGCATCAGCAGGGTCCTCACTTGGTCAATGACGATCTCATTTCGGGATGATGAGGGCCTACCAGAACGTGCTTCACTTTCCACTGATGTGCAACCATATTTGAAGCGGTTGTACCACTCTTTTATCTGTGTGGTGCCCATTGCTTCGTTCCCGAAGGCCTGTTGAATCTTGCAGATCGTTTCCACTTGGGAATCGCCAAGCTTTTCACAAAATTTGATGCAGTCGCGTTGTTCAAGTTCTTCCGCCGTTTTGTCAAAAACGAAAATCCAACGGCACTCACTTACACTTCCTCACTCATCGGCGGTCTGTCGGCGACTTACAGCTTCTGCAGGCGGGAAAATATTCACGCATATGAATTAGGATCGCCTCCATACGTGCACCAAACCACGCCTCCCTAGCTTCATTTGCTTACGCACGAAAAATTCAGGTTGGATACTTTTTGAACACACCTCATAGATATATATATATATATATATATATATATATATATATATATATATTCATACATATATCGGAGATGACCCATGGCCCCTTTGGGTTCCCGTTGTGACAGGGTTGATGAAAAAAAAATCATTAAAAAAAAAAGATAGCTCCAGCGAACTATACGGCTGAGGTTGTTTGCATTGATCAAATAAGCCGGAAGAGTACTTGACTGAATCGGGAATTGATTTTTTAATAATTTTTTTTCATTGCCCGATTTGAACAAAACTTGATATTGCTTGTCAATGTGAAAAAAAATGGAGAAATGAAAGTCGAAGAAGTTATTGTGCGTAATCTTCGAAACAATTTTATTTATCAATGAACACGGAAGTGTTAGATCAAAATGGTGATGTTTATTTTCTGCTTAAAAATGAATCGTGGAAGTATAAGATCAAAATGGCAATGTTTATTTTATGCTTAAAAATGAATCGTTCTTTGTCTAAACTAAATGTTTGAGATTTTTTAATAAATAATTTCAAGAAAAAAAAAGACAGCTCAAGCGAACTGCACCACTGAGGTTGTTTGCATTGATCAAATTCTCCCGAAGAGTACTTGACTGAATCGGGAATTTATTTTTTAATATTTTTTTTCATTACCCTATTCCAATGAAACCTGATACTGCACACCACAGGAGAATGGTGAGTAAGGTGGCCCTGAAAGTTTTGTGATATTGTGTATTGTTTTGGCTGTATTTCGGGAACATACATACATACATGCATATATACATACATACAAGATGAGAATTTTAGTAATACATATATATATATATATATATATATATATACCTACATTAGACGCACCTCCTGACTGTTATGTTGAGCGTCTCACACGGTAAAACCGCATAATCCGCAAAGAACAACCGTCTGTCTGCCACCCAGACGATTGGCCTCGCTGATGCAAACCATTCAACCAGAAGGCACGTGATGTGATCGGTGGGTAAATCGAAACTTGTGGAGTGTGATGAGCACTCCCCCGATCTCCATTGGACATTGTCCTCCATTATGAGATGCTCTTCGAGCTGAGGTCACTTCGCTGACTTTCCCCTCAGCACCTTCTTCGTCCTTGGCATCCTCTCTTTTGTTGCCTTGCTTGTTCTCCAGCGCCGGATGATGGACTTGTCCATGCTAAATCGCCTCCCAGCTGCTAGAGTTTCCCAAACTCTTCTGCGGATCTGCAAACGGAGAGTTTGAATGCTGTGGTGAATGAACCCCTCAACATCTTGATAGATTGAATGGATGATATGTGACGTAAGCAGAGGCACTCACAAAGCACAAAGCAGCCCTTCTTACGGGCCACCTGACCGCTCCAGCCGATTGTCAGATGCACGTAAGTTTGCGTGGAAGCTTATTTGAGGTGGGTGCTCTGTTATAAGATGAGCTATCGTCAGAGGTTCACATAACTGATACGCAGGTATTCATGCATGGTAAAAAAATAAAAAATTGAATGCGCACTTTAAAGATGCTCAGAAAGCTCAAAAGCGTACGAGCACACCAGAGGATTTTGATAGGTTTTCTCAGCGAGTGTAGGTGAGATTCTTCCGTGATAATTCTGATGTACAGAACTGTACTGTTGTTTAAAAATTTAAGTGCACAAAATTAAGTTTAAAATGATAACATTATAATTCATTAGTTATATTATTACTTACAAACCGGGCATAGTGGCGTGCGCCTGTAATCTGGCTACTCGGAGGCTTGGGTTTGAGGATCGCTTGAGGACGGGCGCTCTGCGCTGGGCCGTGCTATGAGAGGGTGTAGGGCAGCCCGGAATCATGGCGAAACCCAATCCTTATCCCTGTGGCGTAAGAGGCGACCAGGATTGCGTCAGGAAGGGCATCCGGCGTAAAACCTGTGCCAAATCAGTATGCGGATCATAACGGATGATCCGCTGTGGTGACCCCTAACGGAAGCAGCTGAAAGAAGAACAACATATTATAACTTACAAGACCAGCCCTTTTATGCAAACAGGGTGAAAACTCCAAAGAAATCCACAAATGAATGTTGACTGTAATGCAGCTTCATATTGCTGAAGAGGAAAACTTGGGACGCTGACTTTAAGCATTGTCATGGGTTTTCTTGTAGTTGATTCCATTTCAGGGTATTTACACAGGTGAACACATTAAACATGGAGGATCGCCACATTTAGGTCATCAAAATGTCTACGGAACTTTTACTTTGTGAAGGTAGTGCTTTCTCTTTCATCCACAAACTCTCGGGTATGTCCAAGGTCTCAGCAAGATCAGCCCCACCAAACCGCATCATGTAAGTTTAACGACAATGCCTGGTATCATGACATCAGATTTCTTAAACGTCTATCACAGATCCATGTGACTTTATTTCTCGTCTGAAGTAATTTTCTGAATTCAGTAATCCAACAGCTATGTTTGATGGACTTGTATGGTCTCTTAGTATGAGAGAGAGAGAGAGAGAGAGGGTGAGAGAGAGGGTGAGAGAGAGGGTGAGAGAGAGGGTGAGAGAGAGGGTGAGAGAGAGGGAGATAGAGAGATAGAGAGATATGGGGGATAGAGAGATATGGGAGAAGGCAAAGACAAAGACAAAGTACATCCAAAACCATTAAACCTCGGGGGCCACAAAATTTGCATGTATTCTCAAGAAATTCCAAGGAAGTACAAGAATGAAAATTGGGTGTTTAGGTTAATTTAAACATTCCTTTTTGAAGATAATAAACAGTTTACTGTACCTCCATGAAAGGCTTATCCATGGTCAGCCCTAATTTTCCTCGCAGGGGTCTTAATTCAGCCTATTAAAACATGCCTTGCCTTGGAAACATGATTTACTCTCATGGACTAATTAAAGTATATTATCGAAATATTATTTCTGATTTAAAAATTGGATCTTGTGCACGAACTAAATAAGTCTCAATCTGAAGTGAAATCTGAAAATTTTAACAAATTTGCGGTTTTTATGACGAAGTATATTTATTTCAGCAAAACTTTAAACTCAACTATTTCTGCTATTCAGGCAATTATATTGAGTGAAGAAAAGATGAAGGAATGTGCATAAAATGGAACTTCATGGAGCGAAACAAAAATAATGAACCAACGGGATCAAATCTGTCGCAAGCCATGGCAATACAATCAACAGGGGGTCCTTTTTTTTCCGGAAATTTCGAACATCGTTTGTTTTTTTTCACCTTTTTTGAGCGATCTGCTTTCTTTATATAAGATAAATATAAAGCTATTAATATACTCCGATAATAATTTCACAACAAAAAACTTCCAACATCGAAACAAACCTCGTGTTCCAAATTCCACCATGTTGGTTTGAACTTGCAAGGCATTGACTGATATTCTGTGTGCTTCTGAGGGAATTGAATTTTGCAAATTTTTTCACTTGAATTGCACATTTCAAAATACTTCATTTAAAGATAAGCATTTAAAAACGTTGATAGTCTAATGTTTTTTTTATTTGTTTATTGAAATTTGCCTAAAACAAGGGTGATAGCGAATCAAGGTGTTTGGGTTGTTCACAGCACAGTGTTGTAACCTGTAATATGCACGCAAATGCCGATTGCCCATTCTGATATTGGCTCAGCACTGATATATTGTGTGTGCATGTATTCGTGTGTGCATGTATTCGTGCGTGCATGTGTGCGCACGTGCACGATTATAACATAACACGATAATAAAGCATAACATATTCTCTTTGCTAACTCTTCTTCTCTTCTCTTCTCTTCTCTTCTCTTCTCTTCTCTTCTCTTTTCTCTCTCTCTCTCTCTCTCTCTCCCTCTCTCTCTCTCGACCGACCTATGTCTCTCTCT